>OX463855.1:41363044-41519392 GCA_949825065.1 Odontocerum albicorne
AAAATAAAAATATATTTGCTTATAATAATAAAAATAAAATGACAACTTATACAGCGCCATTTAGAGAGCAGATTCTCCTCAAGGGCGCTCCAATTCGAGACTTAACCCCCACCCGCGGCGGCTGGTCCCGAGATGCGCTGGTGCGCTGAGCACCAACGCACCTCGAGACGCTGAGCGAATATGAAATATCGCTGTCTCACGGTTTACTGTACTATGTATGTCTCTGTCTGTCCTATATGAATTAGCGTTTCCGTCCGGTGCGTATTGGAGATCGCTCCGGTAGTATTGGGAAACTTGGCCGGTCAATTTGAAAGAAATAATTTTTAAATTATACATTATTTTTTTTTTGTTTTTTCACTTAAAAATCCTCGTACTATTTGTCAGTATTCTTATACATATTTAATCTATACAAATATTTAACATTTTTGGTAGTCATGTTTGCGAATATATAATTTAATTATCGCGAATTATTTCTCCGGTTCAGCGCACCAACGCACCTCCAGACCAGCCGCCGCTGAACCCCACCATTATTCACACATATAAATAAAACAAGCTAAATGTAAGGATATGAAGGCAGTGGCTGCGGCCATTATTCATTATTCGGTTCAGAAAAACATATTTGTTAATAAACAGCAGAAACTTACCAAGTGAAAATGAACAACAAAGAAACTTTAGTAGGTCTTCCGATACGTTATAGTAACACATTAAGCATTAGGTAAAAAAAATCCCAGGTAAGAAATGATGAATAGTATCTTCTTTTAAATGATTCCATTGTATAAAGGATGCTTTCCCTCTACTTTCTATTCAGTTTTGGCCTGGCCAGAGTACAGTGAAAAGCCCTTGTATTTTTTCAAAATGTCGGTCGATAAAGTGCATTTACGTCATTGTTTACTTTATGAATTCCGTAAAGACAATACCGCGAGTGTGGCAACCAAAAACATTTGCGACGTGTATGGAGCAGATGTCATCAAAGTTCGACAGGTACGAAGATGGTTTACAAAATTCCGATCTGAGGATTTTTCACTATTTGATAGACCACGTACCGGGCGGCCATTGAAGTCTGATGACAACAAGTTAAAAGTCATAATTGACACAAATCCACGTCTAACCACCAGGGAGATCGCGTCGATGATGGGAGTCGACCAAACAACCGTATTAAGACATTTGAAGCGTATGGGGATGGTTTCGCGGTACAACGTTTGGATACCTCATCAATTGTCGGCTGCCAATTTATTGGATCATGTTTCAACGTGCTTTGCTTTGAGTGCGAGACAAAAACATGAACCTTTTTTGCATCGTTTGGTAACAGGAGATGAGAAATCGGTCGTGTACAACAACGTGACAAGAAAAAGACATCGGGCTATACCTGGACAAGCCCCATTAACAACTTCGAAGGCCGAAATCCATCAAAAAAAGTAATGCTTTGTGTTTGGTGGAATTGTAAGGGTATTGTGTATTTTGGACTCTCGGAACGCAATCAGACAATTACAACAGAACGATATTGTCAGCAATTATCCAAATTGAACATCGCCCTTCAAAAGGATAGACCAGAATTGGTAAACAGAAAAGGGGTAGTGTTTCATCCCGACAACGCGTGACCACATGTGGCTTTGATGGCCCAATACAAGCTAAATGAGTTGAATTGGGATGTTATCAAGCATCCACCGTATTGTCCAGATCTTGCTCCTTCCGATTTTCATTTATTACGATCGCTGCAAAAAATTTTAAATGATAAAAAATTTGATACAATAGAGCAGGTAAAAACATCCCTTACTACATTTTTCGCATCAAAATCCACGGAATTTTACACTAATGGTATTAATAAGTTGATAGAAAGATGGGAGAAGGTTATAAGAACTGATGGAAATTATAAAATTGATTAAATAAATATTACAAATCTAAAAAAAAATGTTTAATTGTATATGTAAAAAACGATCATTACTTTTGCATCAACCCAATACAATCATAAATGTTCATATATACAACTCCATTACGCCCGTTTTGTCTGGGGAAAGTGCACGCGCAAGGCGCAAGGATTAAGGTTAAGTAACACTAGGCTATCATCGCATTAGAGCCGCTGTTCTACAGTTATCCGAAGTACTCGTACTTCCGAAGTAACGCCAGCGATATCCAACCGATCTTGGGTAGCGCCTCGCGCCTTGCGCCTTGCGCTCCGTAAAAATAAACAACAACACTCTGAGATGGTTTGGGCACGTGGAACGAATGAAAGAAGGCTAACTTCCCGTTTCCCTGTCGGGATTCATACATTATTCCGTACGACTCCTTCGATTTCTCTGACTTTGTACATTTCCTTATTTCAGAATATCACACTTGATCCAATTCTTTGGTCTTACTCTGTAGTGCCTTCCAATCACATTTGCGATGTACGAGGCATATCCAGAAACTAAGTGTACTGAATTTTTGTAGGTTACAATTTTTTTTATTTAAACAAAAAAATTACGTGGTAACCGTAGTACATATGTAAGCTATTTTTCGACATAGTCGCCATTCTTCTCAATGCAGGTGGTGAAGCGGGGTATCAACTTTTTGATGCCTTCCTCGAAGTAGTTTCCTGCCAGCACCTCCGTTCACTTCTCCACCTCCTCCTTTACCTCCTCGTCGGTTGAAAACCTTTTTCCACCCATGTGTAGCTTCAGGGAGGTAAAGAGATAGTAATCTGAAGGTGTTAGATCAGGGGAATGCGCGGGACGGTTCAGGACATCCCATTTAAACGAGGCGAGCAGTTCCGTCTGGCATTGTCGTGCAACAGGCAGACTCCCTTTGTCAGCATGCCTCTCCTCTTGTTCTGAATCGCCCTCCGCAATTTTTTTAGGGTTTCACAGTATCTGGCAGAGTTAAAGGTCTCCCCTTGAGGCATATTTTCAATTAAAATTATGCCTTGATAGTCCCAAAACACGGATGCCATGATTTTCTTGGCTGAAATTGTGGTTTTGAACTTTTTGGCGGAGGGTGAAGAGGTGTGACGTGACCGTTTTTAAACTCGCGACACCACTTGTACACACTCGTACGATTCATAGCTTTATCACCATATGCAGTTTTCATCTCATTATAAACCTCAACCGGAGGTTTTCCCTTCCAAACGAGATAACGGATGACGCCGCGTATTTCGCACTTGGCGGGAGATTGGATTGACATTTTTCACGAAACGTGTTGTCGCGTCGACACTTCTCAACGTACTGACCTCGAACCGGTCTCGTTGCGGAGGGGAAGGGTCAGACTACACGGAAGTGTAGCCAACATGTCGAAAATAAAATCCATCCGGTCGTGAGAGCCTCAGTACACTTACTTTCTGGATACGCATAGTATATTTGTTTTTTTAAATCTTTCTTCGTTCATTCGTTCGACATGCACAAATAATCTCGTTTGTTAAGACAGGCATCTTAACAACTCTGCAACGAAGGGTAGCATAAACGTATCTAAATGATATATTTTGAAAATTGCTTGTGATTTTTGTGTGTAATATTTTCACAGGTGAAGGATATCGAACGGCGTGTAGCGATATGAAACAAAGCTAACGGGGCACTAAAAGATATATACTGGAACCGAACAGTATCAAAATCTGTTAAGATCACAGTATACAAAAGTATTTTGGTGCCAACTTTGATGAATGGAGGTGAAACATGGACGTAGATAAAAACAGAGGAGCAGAATAAATACTGTAGAAATGTGTGCATTGAGAAGAATACATGGCGCGATAATGTATGACAGAATACGGAATGACGATATAAGGGATGAATGTGAACTTAAGGCTGATGCGTTAAATAATATGAGGAAGAGTACGTTGAGACAGTTGAGTAACAGAATGAAGAAAGAATAACAAAACAGAGATATATTATTTATAGTTAAGGCATTAAAATTGTGGAGGTTTAAAGACATTGTCATTTGATTTATCAAACACTCTTTATTCCACTTTTTGTGACGGTATAACCCTACCGGTTTCATGGCTTTCACCTCATCTTCAGGGGAGCACAAACAAGACTGAATTATGTTCGAACTGGTACCGATATACACGCTTCAACGGTTGGGGGCTGAGGAGCGAGGGAGGCATGGGACGATTTCGGCCAAGATCGGAGAGATTTTTGTTCGGATCGATGTACTGAGTACGTTGAGACAGTTGAGTAACAGAATGAAGAAAGAATAACAAAACAGAGATATATTATTTATAGTTAAGGCATTAAAATTGTGGAGGTTTAAAGACATTGTCATTTGATTTATCAAACACTCTTTATTCCACTTTTTGTGACGGTATAACCCTACCGGTTTCATGGCTTTCACCTCATCTTCAGGGGAGCACAAACAAGACTGAATTATGTTCGAACTGGTACCGATATACACGCTTCAACGGTTGGGGGCTGAGGAGCGAGGGAGGCATGGGACGATTTCGGCCAAGATCGGAGAGATTTTTGTTCGGATCGATGTACTGACTTAGAAATTTCTAGGGCCTCTAATCTGTCCAATTTATTTCCGTTACTACTGATATGTAAGAATTTGGCATCATCGATAGAAAAAGTATGGTTTTCACGGTAACAATGATTGGCCATTTCAGAATAAATTCGAGGATTTGTTAAGGCGGATTTGTGTTCACGAAATCTCTTTTCAAAAGATCTTCCTGTTTTTCCTATATAGAAATTATCACGGTCAGCACATAAAAGTGTATACACACCACTGTTGCTAAGTATTCCATTTTTGCCTTTCCCATTAAATAAGAGTTTCCGGAGATTAAAATTAGTGTAAAAAGCTGTCTTTATGTGACTTGGAATATTTTTGGTTATTTCGTATGATATGTTTTTTTATAAATATGACTTTGCTCCATTTATAGGTATGCTTATAGGTGTCGTTAAATATATAATCTTTTTACATAATATATAATCTTTGACAAAACAGATATATAGTGCAAATGTCAGTGGAAGGCGTGTTAGAGGAAGACCAAGGCCAGTATGGTTGGATCGATGCCCTTGCGGTCGGGCTCGCCCTACATTGGTGGGGTGTATCTTAGCCGGGGGAATGTTTGTGGGATGAGCCCGGATCTTTTAATGTCTTCTCTCTTGAATGTATTTTTTTCGTCATCTATTTATTTTCTGTGTTTTTTTTATCTTCTTCGTGGGCTGAAAAACTGTATTGGTGGGGTGTATCTTGGCCGGGGGGGCTCGCCCTGTATTGGTGGGGTGCATCTTGGCCGGGGGGATGTTATTAGATGAGCCCAGACCTTTAGATAGCTTCTGTTTTTTAATGTGTTCTTGAAATGTGTCTAAATGTATTACGTACATACTATGTTTGATAACGTGTTTCATTCCTGATTTTTCTTTTCCTTTCCTCTCCACCATCCCTTCCTTTCCTTTTGATTGATGATATCTCACTTTATATGAAAAATAATGTTCGGGTGATTGTCCGTCTTTGTGGGATTCGTGGGCATGTTCTCGCGTATATGTTTATGGATTTCGTGGGGATGGATAGTCATTTGAATGATTTATGCGACCACGTAACTTGCTTCATTTACTTTTGTCTGGTTGGTTGGAAGAGATTGCCACCTGGCAATAAGCCCGCCAGATTGTATTGCAATAAAAGTATTAAATATGTTGGTATCAATAAACCTGTATTTATTTATTTATTTAAGTTAATAATAGTCTGAAAGAAGGAAACGTAGAAAGTTAGAGAAGTCGTAGAAGTTGTATGGATGTAGAAGCTAAAGACGTGTGTCGGGACAGGAAAGTACGGCACTCCGTCCTCTCTGCCTCCTCCGGCAGGGAAATGACACGATGGTATGTATGTATGTATTATTCCCATCGTGTATTTACTTGTATCATATCTAGTGAGCTTTATTCTCGAGTGTAGGCAGGCGCTGACACGGTAAAATGGCCTCGAGCGTTTTGTTTCAGTTATTACAATATATACCTAAGTATTAAAGATAAGTAAAATGACATTGGTGAAAATTTAAATAGAAATAATCAATTTATGATTTATCATCACGTTTCATTCCGATGATGGATTGCAAAACGGTGGCGGTCGAGCAGAACCCAGTACCCAGTGGGAAGCCTTCACAATAACGTTATTCGAAAGTAGTTTCGTATTTCTCGGATAGATGTCGTAAGGAATTTATTTTGAATTGTGTCGATACAGTACCATATTAAAGGGGAACAAAGTAGTCTAATGTTACTAGAAATCATAGTGAAAATACAGGATATGGTTTTGGAAGATCATCGATCGACTGTGGATGTGATAGCTGACACCATAGGCATCTCACATGGAACAACATGGCATATTTTGGCTGAAGTTTTGGGTTTCAAAAAACTGTGTGCACAATGGGTGCCGCATTTGCTAACAATGCAACAAAAACACGTTCGAATGCGACTTTCTGAGCAACATTTGGAGCAATTTCGAAAGGATAAAAAGGATTTTCTGCGTCGATTCATCACTATGGATGAGGCTTGGGTCTACCACCATGATCCTGAATCAAAACAAGAGGCTAAGGAGTGGTGTGAACCAGGCACTTTGGCTCCGAAGCGAGGAGTTCGTGTCCAGAAATCGGTAAATGGTAAATGTTTCCCGAGTAGTTGGTAAATGTTTCCCGAGTTTCAACACTATCTTTGGTTATATATATTTTTTTTATTTACGCGTGACAAGAAATCTTTAAATATATTATTTATACTCGTGGTTAAGGCATTAACATTGTGGTGCACAAACAAGACTTGTTTGTGCTCCCCCGATGATGAGGCGAAAGCCTTGAAACCGGTAGGGTTATACCGTTACAAAAAAGTGGAACAAACAGTGTTTGATAAAACAAATAACGATCTTTAAATACATAATTTGCGAATAAAATAAGTTTTTTAATTTGAATACACAATTTTAATGGATCTGGGTTTGTTGTTACCTTTCAATTGTCGTGTCCCCAGTAAACTAGGGTTTTGCCTGTATCTCACTGAGGACATAATATTGGAATTGGTTATTGTCGTACAAGTTGGCAATACTCGTAAATGATACCGAACGCCGATAGGTTCTTTACTAATAGAAATGTTTATCCGGAGAGTAGTTTCGCATTTCTCGGATAGATGTTTGGTCTAAATTTTTGTTGCTAACTTCATTCCAAACGTGCTGAATGTATATGATTATGAAAGGTAATAGTTTAGTGCATTTTTGTTCAGCCATTATTTTCCCAAATTGTTTTGAAATAATATACAATATATGTACAGTACACGGCGGTAAGTAATACACATAATTTGTAGAGCGTCGTCTCTGTCATTCATACACGTGTTCCGTCGCGATTTGTCAGTCGTTACCGGACCGGACTGTTAGCGCATCGTGCGACAGCGACGACGCTCTACAAACGATGGGTATTACTTATTGTATATGGTTGTCTGTTATTTTGTATTTATCAGATAGATGTCGTTAGGACTCAATTTCCGTTGCTAACTTCATTACTAACGTGCTGAATGCATATTATTATAAATTTTCAATCTTGTTTAGTGCATTTATTCGTAGACTGTTAACCCAAATTGCTTAAGCGGTTTTTCAGCGTCGTTTAGAAAATTGAACAAAGTAATTTGAGTTTGTTGCTTTTTTATTACACGCAAAGAAACGGAACACAAACGGAAAAAATATACAATGTATGATGGCGATGCAGTGAGCGATCATGTGTCAAATGTGGTTTAATAAAATGTATGATGGCGATGCAGTGAGCGATCATGTGACAAATTTGGTTTAATAAAATGTACAATGTATGATGGCGATGCAGTGAGCGATCATGTGTCAAATGTGGTTTAATAAAATGTACAATGTATGATGGCGATGCAGTGAGCGATCATGTGTCAAATGTGGTTTAATAAAATGTAAAATGTATGATGGCGATGCAGTGAGCGATCATGTGTCAAATGTGGTTTAAAAAAAAGTACAATGTATGATGGCGATGCAGTGAGCGATCATGTGTCAAATGTGGTTTAATAAAATTTACAATGTATGATGGCGATGCAGTGAGCGATCATGTGTCAAATATGGTTTAATAAAATGTACAATGTATGATGGCGATGCAGTGAGTGATCATGTGACAAATGTGGTTTAATACAATAAAATTTACAACGTATGATGGCGATGCAGTGAGCGATCATGTGTCAAATGTGGTTTAATAAAATATCGTAATGGTTATACGACACTCGAAGATGGTGTCCGGTTTGAAAGGCCGATTACCGCTTATGACCATTAAATCAAGATTTTAAATCGAGAATAACCAGCGTTCTGAACACGAGAGAGATTGCTGAAAAATTGGAAATATCAAAAAATATTTAAAAAAAAACCGTCTACGGGCTGATGGTGCAATGATAACGTTTGAGTTTGATCTGAACATTCCAAATACCTTTCCGGGCAACTCAATATTACGAGTACACCCGAATCTCGGAGCCACGAGGTTTCCCAAACCAGGTCCTGTCCCGTTGGGTCTAGCGGCTCGGGACGTCCGTCTTTGTTTTATTTGTTTAAATATCTCGAGTATTTTTTATTTGACTTTTTAACATACGAGTATATATGATAATCAAATTTATGATTTATTATCAGGTTTAATTCAGATGAGTTGCAAAACTATGGCGGACCGAGCAGAACCCCATCGGAAGCCTTCACAATAATAAAAGGCCGAATTGCAGCGGAACGCCACAGTCGGCTGGCTGTGATCAGTGACGTAAATTTCCTTATTCCTTCATACCATAAACAATAACAACGTGTGCTATAAATCTGTTGTATTTAATGACTTCGCTGTTACGCCACGACGAGCCAAAACAGTGGAGTACCTTTTTCGTAAGAAATGTACAATAATTAATGAGGCAGATCGTTTTTTTACTTGTTTATTTAGACATTTGATAGTAAAATATACGAATTGCGAGTTCATTGTCTTCTAACAATCTCTTCCAACCAACCAAACATCATATACGAAGATATGATGTTTGGTTGGTTGGGAGAGATTGTTATATAGCATACTAGAATATGGCTCACAAATCTGGAACCCCCAATACGATATATATATTAACAGGCTAGAATCAATCCAACGTAGATTTGTCAAGTATCTTCAATTTAAATGCAAAGAATACGACAACGATTACGAGGCCAGATGCAGGCGACAACACCTCCTACCACTTCGCGAAAGACGGAAATTAGCCGATATTATATTATTAACGAAAATAGCGCAATATCACATTGATGCCCCAGAATTACTCTCAAACATAAACCTTAACGTCCCCAGAATCTCCGCAAGACATACTAAATGGCTGAACATCCCCTTTAGTGCGACCAAATGCAGACAAAATTCATTCTTTGTAAGAGCATCTAACTTCTTAAACAACCTGGAAGACTTCCCGGAATTCGATTTATTTAACTCTTCTACGAACTCGATTAGATTGCACATATGCGGGAACTGGTTTGGTGTGGATCTCTGACTGTCTCATCCCTGACTGTCTCCTGGTTAACAATTTTCAGCATTACTTAAAGCCTACCTACTACCTTCTTACCAATCTCCTAACATAATTAAGTGTACATATTGAAACCATATGCGAAAACTGTTAAATGGTGTTTCGAAACCCATAGATATCAGTAATAATACCGACATAAACACTGTATGTTTTCCTAATAAAATAAAATAAATAAATATATTATATTCGAATAGGATAGTATAGAAATTTTCTAATATGATAGTTCATAATAGTATTTTGATGCCAACATTGATGTATGGGAGCGTAACGTGGACGTGGACACGTCCACGTTACACTTCCGACAGTGTATAACAGAATACGAAATTGAGTGATTAGGTTTGAATGTGAACTTAAGGTGTTGAATAAGGTGAAGAAGAGCATGGTTTGGACAAGTATATGGAATAAATTAATGAAGAAAGAATATCAAAATAAATATGAAGCGTATCCAGAAAGTAAGTGGCATCCGTGTTTTGGGACTGTCAAGGCATAATTTTAATTGAATATATGCCTCAAGGGGAGACCATCAACTCTGCAAGATACTGTGAGACCCTAAAAAAATTGCGGAGGGCGACTCAGAACAAGAGGAGAGGCATGCTGACAAAGGGAGTCTGCCTGCTGCACGACAATGCCAGACCACATACGGCCAACGCCACGAAGGAACTGCTCGCCTCGTTTAAATGGGATTTCCTGAACCATCCCGCGCATTCCCCGACCTAGCACCTTCAGATTACTATCTCTTTACCTCCCTGAAGCTGCACATGGGTGGAAAAAGGTTTTCAACCGACGAGGAGGTAAAGGAGGAGGTGGAGAAGTGGACGGAGGGGTTGGCGGGAAACTACTTCGAGGAAGGCATCAAAAAGTTGAAACCCCGCTTCACCACCTGCATTGAGAGGAATGGCGACTATGTCGAAAAATAGCTTATATATGTACTACGGTAACCACGTATTTTTTTTGTTTAAATAAAAAAAATTGTAACCTACAAAAAATCAGTACACTTACTTTCTGGATATGCCTCGTATATAGAGCAAATGTGAGTGGAAGGCGTGGTAGACCAAGGAAAGTATCGTTGGATGAAGTGAATAATATTTTGAACGAAGGTTATTTAACCTTTCCTTCCCTGTGTTGGGTATCTTCTACACGTTGCTTCTAATAACCATCAATATCTCTATAAATATAATAAATACAAGGTTAAGATTTTAGGTATTCTACATAATATATTTACGGATTGATTTAAAAAATAATATTAATAATAATCAGAATTTATCGACTACATCGAGGTGTTTTGTAAAGATCGAAAACAAATTCGCATTTAAACGCGGCGAACGCCTCGATGACGATAGGTGAATAGTATGCGGGAAGCGCGACACTATATTCGCATCTCACTCTTGCATACTAGACTGAATTGCGAGGAGCTGAACTGTCTCAACGTCGCCAGGAAAGGCGTATGCGCCAGGGTATGCGACTGATGTTCCGCGCCACTAGTTGCCTCTAGGCTCGCAAATAGGTTAGATGTACGCCCGTTCCGTGAGCGTTTTTTAATGTTTTCAGATGGTTTTTTAATGTTTTCAGCAAATAAATCTCAATTAATGTAATTTTTAACTTCAATTATAATTAATTAAGGGGATTATCTATGAATGTTCTTATTTTTGCGATTTAAAATCGCTAATTTTTTATTGCGTACTCACTACCCAACACCGTAACACGCGTATTATTTTTATCACCGTAAGGAAAGGGTTAAAAATCATATAACTCGTAGGAGCTATATGAGGTGTATATATGAATGTCACCTAGCTCGCAGCGTAGCTCTATGCACCGAGCGAGGCTCCTACCTGTGTGGCCGAGGCCTGAGGCTTTGTCAAATTGACACAGACCTGTCATTTTAATTGATAATTTATTGTGTAGATTTTTTTCACATTCAATTAAATCATTTTGTTTATATATTTAAGAGTTATAGGGGGGGAAAGTATGTAAGTAATTTGATATAAAAATAGGAAATAATTTTCCGGACAAGCCATTATTATAGTTAGCGCCTCGCATTACGATCGAGTACGGTAGGTTTTAAATACAGTTAAATTCCGTTTTAACTGGTTGTTTGTTACCCTTGACTAACTAAGCATGAAAACCATAAATAACAAAGCAAAACTGAAAGTGGAAATGGATGAATTCAAGAAGCCGTTCTTTATGGTCTCGAGGAGGAAGTTACGATGTTTTTAACATTTCGATAGGAATATTCATAATGGGCATCCTTGGATATTCAGGGAAATCAGTCAATTATTCAAAACAATATTTATTATAATTAACTGTAACATAACAGATTAATAAATAAATAACAATTATGTCGGTATGTGCATAGGAAATACAATATATTTTGTAAAAACGATACCCAAGGTGACAACCTCCGTGGTCTGGTTGGTAAAACACAAGACTTCCAACCTGGGGGTTGCAGTTTCAATTCCCGTTAGTACTAATAATAAAATGAAAATGTAATTAGCGCCATTTAGAGAAGAGCAAACTCTCTTCAAATTTTCATTCTAAAAACATTTTTTAAAAATATTACACACTAGTTTTCACTGATGGGTTTTTGCCTTTTTGGTTAGTTGTTTGAGATTGCCGAATCCAAATAAACCGGCCAGATTGTATTGTATACAACGAATACGAATATACGAGTACATACCATAACGACGTATCCCTGTAGGGGTAGACAGAGGCGAGGCCGCCAAACTTTCCTATCGCGACACATATTTCGCCTCTTGTACATTTATTTATTTATTTAATTTATACACTTTTATTGCAATGCAATCTGGCGGGTTTATTGCCAGGCGGCAATCTCTTTCAACCAATCAGACAAAAGTAAATGAAGCAAGTTACATGGTCGCACAAATCATTTAAATGACTATCCATCCCCACGAAATCCATCAACACATGCGTTAGCACATGCCAACGAACCCCACAAAGACGGACAATCACCCGAGCATTATTTTTCATATAAAGTGAGATATCATCAAACAAAAGAAAAGGAAGGGATGGTGGATAGGAAAGGAAAAGAAAAATCAGGAATGAAACACGTTATATTACTGACTAGAAATTAAGAGTTTTTTCAGTCGCTTCTTAAAGCATGCCAAGGACGGAGCGAGTCTTATATTGGTTTGTAACTGATTCCAGAGTCTCACTGCATGGACAGTAAAGGACGACGTAAAGAAAGAGGAGCGGTGAACTGGAAAGGCCAATAAACAATCTCTGTTTGAGCGTAGCGCTAATCCATGATTGGAAAGAAGCTGAAAATTTTCGGCGAGATAAGAGGGTGCGGCGGGACAGTTAAGGATGTTATACAATAGAGACCGTATGTGAAACCTAGCTTAGCACCTAACGAAGCACTTTGGTGTGGCCTCGGCCTTAGAGTACGGAGGTCGTCGGAGATTTGTTAATTTTACTTAAATCTCGTAAATATTTTCAATGAATTTATAAAAAAAAAAAATGAAAGAATAATGGCGATTTTCAATACACAATTATTTTTTATCCATGTTATGCCGTCAAACAAATATTTTCCAACAATCCAACGGATAAAACCTTGTGCCAACTGGAACGGAACTGAGGAAAGAAAAATACGAGTATGATGGCACTACTAATATATTAGTGATGCGCAACCCACGGTCCACGAAACAATAATAATAATAAAATGTAGGTTTACTGTAGTGTATCGTTTAGTGTTTATATAACAAGACCTCCAAAAAAGGGCTGTTTTTAAACGCTTTAAAACAGGCAGGAAATCTTTTTAAAATATTGTAAATTAGCAGTAACCCCCGGGCTGGGCGACAGGCGTCTTACCAACTATGCCATGGAGGTCGTCATGGAGGAGAACATGAAAAAGGTAGATCCGAGGAAAACGACGCTGAATCAAGTTGACGAGATTTTGAGTACAGACCGAGTGAGAATTGCAAAATATAAGATTGTAGATGACGAAATGTATGAATAGTAAATAAAGGTCTGAATGTAAAAGCGTTTTCTCTGCCTGACCCGCAAGAGATACAGCGTGATGATATTTAAGTATTTATTCAACTTCTGTCGTAATTAAAAAAACTAAGAATTTGTTTCAACTCGAGAAAAGGTTGCACTCCCCTATATTAAGATTTCGTAAAAATTGACGTGGTTTAAAACTAACTGTAAGAGGCCGCGATTTCGATCGTAATAATTTGAGTTAACAACGAACGATCGGGAATTCAGACGACTTGATAATCCATTTTATTGCAATGTTAAAACAGTGCATGTCTTGTTTGAAATTGAGAAAATAATCATAATAAGTCACGATCTTCGCGACCTCGTTGGTAACAAGCAAGATTTCCAAACTGGGTTTCGGGTTCAATTCCCGTTGGTACCCATTTTTTTTTCTAAAAAAGGGTTCGTCTGGTTTTTACCTAATGGATATTATCTTTTACCAAATGGATATTATCTTTTACCAAATGGATATTATCTTTTACCAAATGGATAATATCTTTTACCTAATGGATATTATATTTTACCTTATGGATATTATATTTTACTTGTAGGTATACTGTATAACCTGGCGGGTAAATTGCCACGTTGCAACATCGTACAACTAAACAGAAAGTTGCAAAAGAGGTCTAAATTTAATACTAGACTGACGCCCTTTTTTAAAAACACGGTACAGACAGGAACCGAACCCTCAACCTACGGGTCGGAAGACATGTGTTTACCTAAACCAGGCCACGTCTTTCTGGTTGATTTAAAGATATTGATACCGTTCAGTACGATCGCGCTACCATCCAACGATGTCGTGGGAACAACAAAGGTCCCCATCTAGCACGATCAACACTAGAAGATCGAAAAGTTTTTTATGAGCCCGACGTCACATAATGACGAATAAATATCTGTCCAAACGGACTCCTCCGGTGGCGACACACAAGTGTGTGAAAATAATAGTAGCGAAGATGGACTTAAGGGCCGATGTCACAGAAGAAGGAAAATGACTGGAGATGAAAATAAGCGTCTAAAGATCTGCAGTTCAACCAGCTCAACAAGTTGTCATTACTTTCACGGAAAATTTCGAATACAGATGAATATTTCGCATAAGTATCATTTGAACCTTTTTTATATTTTTGTGTTCACCACTGGTTAATTTTTGGGTTTACTACCGGTTTCGAAGACCACCGTCTTCATCGTAAGGTGAAGATAAACTAAATTGCTAAAAATATATTTCCTGTACAAGTGTAAATAATGTAAGAGGAATGAGGTAGGGGGAGAGAAGTTGGGGAGAGATGTGATTCAATGGTAAAAAATGGGGTGGGGAAAAATGAAAATGAATCTTTCGGGCAGGTCAGGGTCTGGATATCCAGGGGGTTGGATTTTAAATAGGGAACATATTAAGCAGAGGGCTATTATTAAAATTGGCAATTTTAATAATAACATCAAATTTGCATCAAAACATTTCATTAAAATGGCATCAAAGTCATTTTAAGCAAAAATGGACTTAAATACTTTTCGTAGAACAACGACGATACATACGTTTAGAGGATTTATCGGCCATTGTTTACCAATAATGCTTGAGCGGTTTTAGGCGTCATTTTGAAGGTAGAATAAATGTCATTTTGCAATGTTTCTTTTTTCAATATCGCAAAATAGATGAAATACGACACCTACAAAAAAAAACAAGTATATAAACTGTATGGCGGCGATGCATTAAGCGATCGTGTTTGTCAAATTTGGTTTAAAATAAATCTATAAATCGACAATTTGGAAATTCTCGAGATTATAAAATTAAGTCTATATCACAAAAAAAAAACAATTTTAATAATAGCCCTCTGCTTAATATGTTTTCTATTTAAAATTCCCCCCTTGGATATCCAGACTTGACCTGCCCTAAAGATTCATTTTTATTTTTCCCCACCCCATTTACCATTGAATCACATCTCTCCCCACTTCTCTACCCCTACCTCATTCCTCTTATATTATTTACACTTATACAGGAAATATATTTTTAACAATTTAGTTTATCTTCACCTGACGATGAAGACGGTGGTAAACCCAAAAATAAACCTGTGGTGAAGACAAAAATATAAAATAAGTGTTTTATTTACTTATTTTTCCTTTTACATAAAACATGGCACCACAAAGTGAAACAACAGTCTTTTCGAAGATTCAAGAAATAAAATAAATCCATTACGGTGATACGACACTCGAAAGATTGTGTTCATATCTAGAAAGTTGATTACCACAGACGACGACCAAATCAAGGCTTTGATCGAAAATAAACAGCGTTCTGCGAAACTAGATATTGCCGAGATACTGAAAATATCGAAAATCACCGTCCACGAGCATTTGGTGCTGTTTCTACGTTTGAATTTGAACTAAAAATACGAAATAATATCCCGGATAACTGAATAGTTCAAAACATATATTAAAAATCACCAAACGGCATTAGGTGACGTATATTTTATTGATTATTCCTTGACATCACAGTTTTGCGGTGACCTGCGTTATACAGAGTGGGCATAAAGTCTGGATACATAGGCTCATACAAAAACAAGTCAAGGTACTTCAAATTATTATAAACATTGTATTTATTTAGTTACATCTAAGATTTAAACTCCAAATTAAAGAGGACAGACGTAGATTTTTTTGCTCAAATTGATAGTCGGTCTGGTCAAAGCACTGTTGATAATGTTGAATCGCAACATCACGAATATTTTTTTTTTTAGGTATTTGGGCGCATTCTCTTTCAATAGATGTTCTCAATCCATTACCTGTCGCCGGTTTCGTACCATAAACTCTGTTTGATAAGTCCTAATAAAAAAAAATCACCGCCGTGAAGTCTGGAGAGCGTAATGCTATTTCTACGGCCAATCCACCTGTTCGGCAAATTTTCATCAACATAGGTCCTCAAATGCACCATCTTGTTGAAAATAAAAGATTTCCTCGTCCCTGAACTCCGCACGAATGCGCGTTATGAGGAATTCCTAAACCAAGTACAAATAAACGAAATAATGTTTAAGTGTGTGAAAGTTAATTTTCGTCAATGACACATTCAATTAAACTCATCCATAGCAAATATTATTGTTAAAATAAAATATTAACTTATCCTGAGGACATATTATTAAGCTCTAATGTTACTGGGCTATTCCTCTGTCGCCCTGTCCCGTATGTCTGAGGATGGCGGCAACCACCGATGACCCTTTAATGGTCTCCTTACATCGGGATCTGTCCCAGGTCGATCGGAGATCATCCGATATTGAAGATTCCGTCGTAGTCCCGATAAATGTCACTTAATCTGGTTGAGGGTCTTCCTCGAGATCTCAATCCTTCGACGCTTCCGACGACCACAAGTTGTGGCCGAAATATTGCTGGGCTATTAAAAGCGAGGGGGTCGACAATCTTTCTTAATCACTCGTTTATTTCCGTATCCGAACCATAAACTATTAATTACACCGCGTGTTTGCTGGATGAGTCAAAATATATCCAGACTTGATGCCCAGCCTGTATAGAAAAAAACGATTAAGTTTTTTTTTTATAACCGAGCTTCGCAACGAAACAGCACGCTCTAACCGCGGTCGAAGGGATGGGCGTATGTTATCTAATGATTGCCGACCTACGTTTGCGGTGGCATCGTGAGACGGGACGACGGTTCAATTTCGTGTTGGGACAATTGTTACGTCACGCACTCGGGAAGGATACAAGATACGGCTTGCGAGTTTTATCGATTAATGCAATGGTGCAAAACCTGAGGGTCGCAAAAATGTATTACATATATACATATCATCACGCCGTATTCCTGTCGGGGCAGGCAGAGAAGAGAGAGCGCCACACTTTCCTATAGCAGCACACATTCTTTGCATATTCTATAATACATCCAAACACCTTCTCATATAGGTCCTACGATTTCTTTAGTTTTTAAATTTCCTTCTTTCATAATATCATACACTTGATTCAACCATACTTCCCATGGTTTTCCTTTACGACACCATCCACTCACATTTGCACCGTTTATATATTTTGTTAGTTTTTCTTTAGTCGTGCATTCACGTGCTCATCTTCACCTTATTTAATACATCACTTTAATTTCACATCCATCCACCCCAATGTACTTACTCTTCTCAATGTGCGCATTTCTACAGCATTTATTCGGTTCACATTACTCTTTTTCCCGTCCACATTTCATTCGCTTATATTAAAGTTGACACCAAAATACTGTTGTGGACCATCATTTTAGCAGATTTTGATATTGTCCGGTTCTAGTATATAATATATGTATTAGTGCCCCATTGACGCCGTTCGATATCCCTCTTAACTCTTCTCTTATCTGATAAAATATATTCAAATAGCATAGTTCCTCAAACTGTTCCAATCTGTCACTGTCCACCCATATATCGCATTTACTTTTCCTGCCACACAAACAACCCAATATTCTGCGCAAACATTGTTCACCCGTATATCGCATTTACTTTTCCTGCCACACAAACACCCAATATTCTGTGCAAACATAGTTCACCCATATATCGCATTTATTTTTCCTACCACACCAACACCCAATACTCTGCGCAAACATTGTTCACCCATATATCGCAATTACTTTTCCTGCCACACAAACACCCAATATTCTGCCCAAATATAGTTCACCCATATATCGCATTTATTTTTCCTACCACACCAACACCCAATATTCTGCGCAAACATTGTTCACCCATATATCGCATTTACTTTGCCTGCCACACCAACACCCAATACTCTGCGCAAACATTGTTCACCCATATATCGCATTTACTTTTTCTGCCACACAAATACCCAATATTCTGCGCAAACACAAAAAACGCAGGTAAGAGGCATTCAGGTTTACAGTAATTGTAATTGTCTGGTTTGTTGATGTTTTTATACCAAGATCAATATTGGCATTTGATAGGAATTCTGAAAGCAAGAATCGATTTTCTATTTATGTACGGCGCTCATGCCGTAACGCGCGTTATTATAACATATTTATGTTTTAATGGCCATTGCTGTTGCGGCCGGCAGGGAAACTGGTTCCACTCAGAATCTTGACATTCGTTCACTTACGTCACGTGTGTTATCCATTATTCAGCCAATAAATCATGACCTTGCCTACTGCGCCGATACACTTCCGATGTGCCACTTTTTATGCCGCTAATACCGTAAAACACTTCACGGCACTTAAGACTGATTCGTTGAGCGAGATGAAGAAGAGCAATCCGATATAGTTTTGGCACATGGAAAGACTGAATAAAGAAATACTAACAAGATAAATACACGGTGCAAATGTGAGTGAAAGACGTGATGGAGGAAGACCAAGGAAAGTGTGGTAAGATAGAGTGTATAATATTTTGAAAGAAGGAAATGTAAAGACAGATAAATCGTAGGAGCTGTATGGATGTATAAGAGGCGAAAAATGTATGTCGCGATAGGAGTCTGGCGTTATCTCCTTTCTACATACCCCGATAGGTAAACGGCGTGATGTTATGTAGATGTGTCAGAGTTGGAGATGTGTCGAAGTCGTCGCGCCAGATCATCGTTTCTTGTAGACAAAAGTAGGCTATCATCTATCATTACCCGTGAAGAGTATAATAAAAGTAGGCTATCATCTATCATTACCCGTGAAGAGTATAATAAAAGTAGGCTATCATTACCCGTGAGGAGTATAATAAAACTAGGATATCATCTATCATTACCCGTGAAGAGTATAATAAAAGTAGGCTATCATCTATCATTACCCGTGAAGAGTATAATAAAAGTAGGCTATCATCTATCATTACCCGTGAAGAGTATAATAAAAGTAGGCTATCATTACCCGTGAAGAGTATAATAAAACTAGGATATCATCTATCATTACCCGTGAAGAGTATAATAAAAGTAGGCTATCATCTATCATTACCCGTGAAGAGTATAATAAAAGTAGGCTATCATCTATCATTACCCGTGAAGAGTATAATAAAAGCACAATAAAAAGCGGGGTGTTAGGGTACTTGCAGCCACCGGATATGACTATGTATGTCAATTTGTGATATTCGTATTTTGGAAGAATTTAACGTCTCAGAGATATGTACTATAAAGATTATACACTCGTCGCATTCTTCAATTGTTCGATCACATTTAGCGCAAGGACCCATCGGGTGAGACTCGTGGTCGCGGGAAATGTGAAGGATCGCAGGGGCAGAGTTCGACCACCTATGTGCTGGAGCGACTAGGTGAGGAGTGTTACAGGACTGTGTTTGCCACAGGCTCATCGGGTAGCGGAATACCGGGATGACTGTAGAATGATGCGTACAACTAACAGCAATTTCAATAATCTCCCCACTTGATAATGTGCCTTCTATTATTACTAGTCACACATAATAGAACCCTTCAATATATCCGAAGTAGTGTTTCGGATATAATGAAGGATTCCATTATTTAACCCTTCCTTCCCTGTGATGTGTAACTAGTACACATTGCTTCTAAAAACTTAAATATCTCTATAATTCTAATAAATACTGGGTTCAGATTTTAGGTATTCCTCCGTAATACATTTACGCATTGAACGAAAAAAATAATATTAATAATAATTAGCACTTATCAGCCACATCAGATATTTTGTGAAAATCGGGAATAAATTCACCAATACAATCAAACGTGTGCCAGTGTGTGACGTAGGTATATTCATTCTAAAAAAACCGCTATGGGTGAGGAAGCGACGCTATTTACGTCTCACTCTCACTCTACTTCGGTATATGGGAACGCAAGAAATAGAATATCAGTTCACTCGCTTCTCTCGCTTCAGTAACTCGTGGGCCGATGGTTTTTTTTCATGTTTTCAGTAATTAAATTTCAATTATTATCACTTTTGACTCCAAATTTAATTAATTTAAGTGATTGGCTATGAATATTCTTATTTTTCCTGTTTTAAATTGCTCATTTTTACATGCGTATTGAATACACAGCACGGGGACGGGCGGATTTTTTTAGCACAGGAAGGGAAAGGTTAATATATCCGAAGTAGTGTTTCGGATATATTGAAGAGCATGGCCGAGATACATTTTCTTCAGCTCCAGTAATCGAGCCTTGGGGTTGAGAACCTTTGGATTACGCACGGAACTCGCAGCTCGTGATTGAAAGTGTTGGCAACACTAGGGCTTAGCGAGTATCATTACCAGACTCCCACTCCTCTTGTACCATGAGGAATCGAACCAGAAATTTGGAAGTCAAGAAGCTTACCACTAGGCTACGAAGGTGGACCTTTATTCATATAAATTTTATACATCATACGCTCGTACCTGTCCTGCATCATCCGAGGATTGAACGAGGGAGAAGGGAATTACGATTAGTGTCCGTACTGACCTGGAACATGTCCGTGGAATTGTCCTCGGTGTACTCGACGATGACGGCCTGGTTCCGGCTGAGCGTGTAGCTGATGCTGTGCTGGCTGGCGTCTAGAATGGCCTGCGAAGAGTGCGGCGTCTTCACAACGTAGTGCTTGGACCGGCGCACACCGTTGGGCAGTGCCCGCCGGTGGAGCACGAACTTGGAGCGCCTGCGACCGCGGTCGCCCTGCGGCAACAGCCCATTGTAACTGGAAAGAGCAGAAGGGCCCGTAAGTCTTAGATCTCAAGCAAGCTCGCGAACATACAGCGAGCTTGTTTGTGATTATCCAATGATTAACATACATACATACCATTAGATCATTTCTCTGTGAGAATGTTTTGACTTTCTATTTTTAAGTAAAACATATTTCTTAAAATAAGTTGCAAGTTCATTATTCGCGGTTTGCTGACGTTGTATTATGTTATACGTTATATTATGTTATATGTTCAACGACGTTCTATTATGTTATACATCTTTTTGATAAAAATCAATGAATATTTTAATGTCTCGAAATTAAGCTATGTATATTACGCAGTGCACAAATTTCATTTCATTTTTTATACAGGGTGTCCTGTAACTCGATGTCAAGCCGGTATCGAGGAAAAGGCCAGCTTATGACGGTTCAGAGAAAGAAAAAAAAATTCTTGCAAAATCCTTATAGTTTTCGAGTTATAGGCATTTCTTTGAAAATTGTGAAAGTAGCTACCCTGCGCCAAATGTTTATATATGCTGTGACAACAAATTGACATATTTTATGATTTTAATGGTTGTATCACAATCCTAGATAGCCCTGCTATTAGTCGGAATCCGATATAAACAAAAAAAAACCTTCACGTTCGAATTTTTTTAAATTTTTTTACGATCATAAAAAATAATATTTTTTTCAGCTAACTTTAACTCATTATACTGTAAAAATAATGTACTACGCTAACCTGGCAAGTTACATTAAAAGATGGCCTGTTTAGTCAGGATTTCATCGGCCGACCGGTTGACTCGAATTCGGCCACCAAACGTCGAATAGTCGACTCGGCAGGACGGTTGTGGCGAGTATAAAACTCACCTAAAGTGCGGAACGTTTCTCGAACGGAGCACTAATTTTGAAAATAAAATTTGATGATTTGTACACGTTGTTTAACGCTATAACTTTCCATGGTGATTTGGCATAAACTACTGAACAATTCACAATAAATTTTACAGATGTTGCTTTAACAACATGGCCGCTATAACCTAACAAATTTAGAGCGTCCCTATTGAAAGACCCTTTATTATAACACAAATTTCATTTCATTCTTTACGTATTATAATACAAATTTCATTTCATTCTTTATATATTACGAGGGTGGATCAAATATAAATTATGCATAAAATATAAACGAGACTTTTGTTTCAGAGCGCGTAGTTTTAAACGGAGCGCGCGGCCGCCTCTAGGAGTGTTGGATGGGGAGAGCGGTCGACCGACCTCGATAGATTCCGTCATTAGAATGGCACACAATGTAAAAAATTTAAAACAAAATAGTCTCGTTTGTATTTGGTAGATCAATTATAAAAGAGACTTTTTTGTTTAAATTTTTTTTATTTGCAGAAAGAAAAAGACCAAGTATGTTACGCATAATTTTTCTAAATAATCTCCTGCTTTAGAAATGCATTTTTCCCCGTGGATCGGTAATTTATTTATCCTGTCATCGTAAAAAGAAATGGATTGTATCAGCAGTCAATTGCGCACAAACCCCTCTACTCCATCGTCGTTGAATCGTTGACCTCCCAGAGCTTCTTTCAGTGGCCCAAAGATATGCAAGTCGCAGGGCGATAGAATCAGGGTTATATGGAGGGTGTTCCAGTCGTCTCCTCCAAACTCATTTCTTCCAATTGTTCGCATGTCACAGCTGCAGTATGAGGCCTCGCGTTGTCATGGAGAAGAATCACTTCTCGTATCGGTTGATCACGTATTTTGCATCGATAAGAATGTTTAACTTCAGTCAAAAAATCGCAGTAGTACGCCACATTGATGGTGCGACGATCGTGCAAAGTATGGATGTGCAAAATGCCAGCCACGCCGGTCTCAAAAAACGGCCGCAAGCACCTTACCAGTTGACAGTCGAGTCTTGGCTTTCACAAGGGCTACCTCATCCTTCTTTCTCCACTCCATGCTGGCTTCTATCGATTCGGGCGTGTACCCAAGTTTCATCGCAGGTAACGATGCGACTCAAAAATGCGTCCCCTTCTTGTGCAAACCGCGCCAAGAGCCGCTCACAGACGTGCAAACTTTTGTTCTGCAGTCAAAAGACGTGGGACCCATCGAGCAGACACTTGACGGAATCCTAGATCCTTTGTGATTATGGATTGAGTGCCCTCATAACTTATTCCTATCTCACAACAAATTTGGGAAACAGACAAACGTCGGCCACCTTCCAGAAGAATAATAATAACATAATGGCGTTAATGTTCTGTTTGGTAATGCTCGTCCGTGGGCGACGATCATGGCTCTCGTTTTCGACCCCTTCACGACCTTTCATGAACTCCTTATGCTAGGCAAACACACGACAGTGTTTGATCTCCGAACTGTGCCGTTAGTCTCCGGAGAATTTAGGCCGGTTTTACGTCCTCACAAGTAAGAAACTTGATAATTATGCGTTGCGCAATCGACGGGTGCACCTCTTTCTCAGACATCGTGTGCCAGACTGACGGAATCCGCCGAGGCCGGCCGACCGCTCTCCCCATTCAACACTCCTTAAGGCGGCCGGACACTCCGTTTAAAATAACGCGCTCTAAAACAAAAGTCTCGTTAATATTTGATCCACCCTCGCACTTACTGTAAAACATAGCATAACATACATATCATTACGCCATTTCCCTATCAGGATAGGCAAAGCCTAAAGCGCCAGTCTTTTTTACCTCGACACACACATCCTTAACCTCCTCTACATCCATACATCTCATACAGCTCCTAAGATTTCTTTTACTTTCTACGTTTTCTTCTTTTAAAATATTCTCTTGATTCAACCATACTTCCTTTGATTTTACTTTCAATACGCCTTCCACTCACATTTGCACTATATGTTTGTTTTGCTAGTCTTTCTACATTCACTCGTTCCACAAACCCAGACCATTTCTGCGTGTTGTTCTTCGTCTTACTCAACGCATCACTATAAGATGCTTTTAGTAATTAGAACGAATTAATTAAGAAAAATCAACAAAACAAACCAAGTTAAGTGATGGATCAATTGGTAGAAGAAAACCAAAAGGTGCATGGATATAGAGGACACGAAAGATGTGTCGCAACATGAAAACTATGATGATCAGCCCTCGCCGACTACCCCTAGAGGGGTATGGTATGTATATACTTTATCTACAGGTATTATATATCATAACTTACCCTAAAATGACCAGCTCCCCATATTTGACAAGCGGCTTTGGTTTTTGATCAGTCCCACCTTCAGCAGATTCTTCCAGTATTGGCGATTCGGCACTGTCGGCCGCACTGGAAGAAAGAAAACACTATATTAAAACATCTCTTAATACACCACTCGTCCCTACCATAAAAAAAACTTGGTCGTTTAAATTATTTCTCTCTCGCATAACCTTAGGCTGTTAAGGTCGTTTAGTGACGTTCCTGCTACTTCGTCGTAGTGTGTTGCTAAGAAAGGTGTTACCGTATCGGGTAGTATATCCCTTTAAAGAACTGCTGAAACAGGAAAAACGTCAATAGTGACGCTCGGTGTGGTGAGGCGCGGGCTGCCTGTCTCGAGACGGACGTAATAATTAATGTATATATTGATAATATTTGTTTTTTTAAATAAATTTGACTTGTGTAATTGTTTTATTCGAATTGTTATATTGTAGTTGCTTTTTTTTTATTTCAGGTATTTGTAATGAACGAAACCTTCACTTTTTTAAGTATTGTTTTAGGGTACATTGTACAAGCGGCGGCTGGTCTGGAGGCGCGCTGGTGCGCTGAACCGGATAAATAATTCGTCAAGATTATTAAATATTTGTATAGATTAAATATGTATAAGAATACTGACAAATAATACGAGTATTTTTAATTAAGTGAAAATTAAAAAAAAATTAAAGTAAAATTTAAAAAAATATTCCTTTCAAATTGACCGGCCAAGTTTGCCAATACTACCGGAGCGATCTCCAATACGCACCCGACAGAAACGCAAATTCATATAGGGCAGACAGAGACATACAGTAAACCGTGAGACAGCGAAATTTCATATTCGCTCAGCGTCTCGAGGTGCGTTGGTTCTCAACGCACCAGCGCACCTCGGGGCCAGCCACTGCATTGTACCGATGATGAAATAAATATATAAAATAAAAACGGACCCTTAACGGTAAACAATGTAAATAATTTCTCTATTTCAATCTTTAGTTTCTCTTTTGTTTAATAGTTTATTTAATTTTTTTATATTCTGTCCTTATTGTGTTGAGCGCTCACCACTGGTTCTTTTATTGTTATTATTATTGTTATAAGGTATATTGTTCCGTTAATTTATATAAATAAATACATTAAATGACGAACCGCGAGTTCCGCACCTATTCCAGAGCTTCTAAATCCGAACGCCCGATTACTGGGGCCGAAGATAATATTGTCTTCCGACCACGTTCTTCAAAACGAAACGGAAATAAAGTAAATAAATAGTTAGCATATTGGACTTCATTTCTTTAGCGCATTGTCAACTTTTTGTTCCTTCTAGTGTCCCAAAGAATAAAAAAATTAAGACTTGACGACTCCCCTGCAAAAACGTAATATCTTGATACATATGCACGTGCCGCACAAATGTTGTACTTGTTAAAATACGATTAGCTTTATCAGGTAAGGATATCTTCTATTTTACATCATTAACAGGGCAGCTCAACAGTTTAAACTTGCCTTCAGTATGAATACCAGCGATACGTCCACTGTTGAGCTGCCTTCGTAGGGAGGCGATGTCTGCCTAATATACACTATCACTAGCCATCGCTCGCAGAGGTGCATGGCCGCGTGGTAATGCACTGGATTCCGCACGGAAGGTCGTCGGTTCGAACCCCGCGCTGTGCTACTCCCCTCGAATGACAGGCATTTTTCCGCCTAGTATTCGGTGGTACAAGGATACCTATAACTTCTGCTATATCTATTCTTCCAAAAAAACACGCCAGTGTGCTCTGATCATCTCACTTCAGTGTGCCATCAGACCATCAGATCCAGTACAGTGGTGTGGCTGGTGAGTTCACTAGTGTGTAATATTCATGTATGGCGCGAAGACTTCGACTCTTGAGAGCAAGCGGAGAGACGTAGAATAGACGCATTTGAAATGTGGTGCTGGAGAAGGATGTTACGAATTCCATGGACTGCATGGTGGACTAAGCCTCCATTCTCGAATTCCATGGACTGCATGGTGGACTAAGCCTCCATTCTCGATTTCCATGGACTGCATGGTGGACTAAGCCTCCATTCTCGAAGAGCTGAGAATCACCGACAGATTGTCGACAATATGCATTCTACAAGCCCTCCGATTCTTTGAGTGCATAGCTCGTGGCCAAAGAGACGGTTCGGAGAGGTTTGTGGTTGTTGGAAGCGTGGAAGCACGACGCACATGAGGAAGAATCCAAATGCGTTGGACTGATCAAGTGAGATACGCAATTGGACTACCCTTGACAACTGCCCTTCGAGCCGCGGAGTGTGGGGATGGATGAAAAAGAATCGTCGGAGACTGTCATGGGAGTCACGAGCTACACGACATGATGGATCAAAATAATGGTATTTACCTACTTTTTATCCGGTTGGTTCTTTTGAAAATTATATAATATTTATAATACTGTATTTTCCTTTCACACGTCGACGAAGTCTACCTGATACTTACGGTCAGTGCCGGATAGTTTTAGAGGACTGTCGCAAAACAGTTCAATCAGATTTGCAATGTGTTAATTATATACCGCTTCCTATCATTGTGACCATGTATCAGCGTATTAAATTGATATTGTTTGAAATGATTAAAATTTTCGAATATCCCGCGGCGCCCCTGGGATATAATATAATCGCGACGCCCCAGGGCGCAGAGTCGCACACTTTGACAATATCTGTCGTAATGTTTAGCATGCCCTGGATTACGCAGCGGATTACACCACCTGTGGATTCAAGCGGAAGAGCACCCGACACCACACCCGATAGCGCACAGCAGATACTCGTACCAGTCAATACTCAAGATAAATCAAGTGACAAACTGGTACATAAAATGCATGAGAAAACATGAGTTGAGTTTCCGCCACTTTGCGGCATTAAAATGATATTTTTAATAAGATATATAGTATACGCCACTTAGTATTTATTTTAACCCTTATCTTGGCAAAGTTTAATTTATCCAAATATTAACGTTTTTCTTTGGTGATTCCTTGTTATATGTTATGGTAAGTTATGAAGGGAAATTGAGGGGGGAAAAATCACAACTTTTTCTTATAGGTTTTTTTCATATGTAACACCCACGTTACATTGTCAAAATATCATTTTTTATAAAACACAAAAAGCGCAATAAAATTATTCAATAATCTAAAACAAGAACAATATTTACATAGCTGAATAATCAACAACTATGTTAAAATGGTTTGAATAATTTTTCTCTACATGTGTAGTGATTAATAAGATATTTAGATTATTTACAAAAATTTTCAAAACGAGCCCACGCTGTCCAAACATGTTGACCCGATGTTGTTTGAAAGCTTGTAATGTTGTCAATATTTATCCCCAGATGATACCACTGCACACAATAGTGCATGTATAGTATTTGAATGTGTTGCCATATTTGAAATTACGTTAGTTTCTGGATTTAAAAAAAAAAGTGTAACACCTGTGTTACAATGCCATGATAAGGGTTAGGAGACTGAATAACATTACATTTAGTAAAAATAATAAATTACATTAAAATCGAAATGCTACCTATGAACTAACTATTTTCGCAGTCTGCCACACCATTTATAGTGTCCAGTTCTTTATACGATAAGCTTTGGTGTACTATATCTGTAGTTCCTGGAACTCGCTAAAATAAAATAATATTATTTATAAGATACAAAGTGTATGAAACTTATCATTATTTTTTTAGGAGACTATATAAGGATCACGTGAATATCGTGATACGTCAAATCTGACATCAGCATCGTAAAGTTTGACGTTTTTAATTGTATACGTGCTCAGAAAGTTTTGTCATACGAGTGCTATTTGTGTTGTTTACAGTGACTTGAAAAAATCATTTCGGCCATCCCGGGCCACTGTGTTTCATTGGTTTTCCGAATTCAATCGTGGCCGTAGTTCGCTCCAGGACGAATTTCGTGAAGGTCGTCTAAAATCGGTTGTTGTGCCAGAAAACATCGATGCTGTGCGTGAACTAATATTGCAAGATCGTCATGTGACTTATCGTGAGATTGAGGCATGTTTGGGCATAAGTTCCACTCGCATACATTCAATATTGTAAGAACATTTGGCCGTCAAAAAGATTTGTTCGCGTTGGATACCGCATAATTTGACAATCGCTCAAAAATGCCTCGTGTCGATTGGTCCAAAGAAATGTTGAAAAAATTTGATCGCGGTGCTTCAAAAAACGCCTATAAGATCGTGACAGGCGACGAATCATGGATCTATGCATGTGAGCCAGAAACTAAACAGCAGTCGACTGTATGGGTCTTTCAAGACGAGCCAAATCCAACAAAAGTTGTTCGCGCACGAAGCACTTCGAAGCAAATCGTGCCTTGTTTCTTCGGTATAAATGGTTATGTCGCAACAGTGCCTTTAGTGGAACGTCGTACGGTCAATTCTGAATGGTACACCAGCATTTGTTTGCCAGAAGTGTTCGGATAAATGAGGAAAACCAACCGCCGAAGACGGATCATTCTCCACCACGACAATGCGAACTCTCACACATCGGCTCAAACAAGTGACTTTTTGAGCACTCAAAACATCGAATTGATGAGTCATCCGCCGTACAGCCCTGATTTGGCACCCAATGACTTCTTTTTATTCCCGAACATCAAAATTAAATTGCGAGGTCAACGTTTTTCGACGCCTGAAGAAGCGGTTGATGCGTTCAAAACGCATGTTTTGAAGTTACCTCATTCGGAGTGGAAAAAGTGCTTCGAAAATTGGTTCAAAAGCATGCAAAAGTGTATTGATCTTCATGGAGAGTATTTTGAAAAACAATAAAGCCATTTTCGATGATAAATATTTGTTTTTACTTGTCTGTCTCAAGACTTAAGTAGCAACCCTCGTATGAACTGACTACCTTCGGAACCTGTCATGCCTTTTATAGTGTCCAGTTCTTAGTAACATAAGCGTTGGCTTATCTACACTTCCTAGAACTGTCATTTGTTGCAAGTCCTGAGTCAAGGTATTACGAATGCATAACCGATAACGTCAATGTGATGTTTATATTCAATATCTTAACACAAGTTTGTTTATTTTAAGTTAGGCCTCGGCCACACACGAAGGCGCATCGCTTCATGCTTAAGAGCTACGCTGCGAGCTAGGCGACATATCCTAGCGAACCAACGCACCGCATCCTATCGCAATGGTCACACTGCACGCTTCGCGCCACGCTACATGATGATTAGTCACCGAGTGAATCTCCTAGCGAACATACGTGTTGGTTAATTTTATCGTGTCACCAAGTGAATTTACAAGATGGCGTAAGTTTTAATAACAACTGTGTATACTGAAGTAAGCACGTCGTCATGGTATCATATGTGTTGGTAACGCCACTGCTCGGCGCGATTTAATCTTATTCTCGGACGATTTATTTTACCAGTTTTTTTTGGGTAGCCTAAAACCCCCGCATGGAAGTCGAGCATTTTAACGATTAGGTCTCGGCCACACAGGCAGGAGCCTCGCTTGATGCTTCGAGTTAGGCGACATATCCTAGCGAATCAACGCACCGCATACTATCGCAATGGCCACACTACATGACGATTAGTCACCGAGTGAATCTCCTAGCGAACATACGTGTTGGTTAATTTTATTGTGTCACAAAGTGATTTTACAAGATGGCGTAAGTTTTAATAACATATGTGTATAAAAGGGAGCCTTTGTGGAACCCATCGAGCAAATTATACAAAAATGTACCTGTAATAAAATCAATTTGGAATTATGTTGCATAGGAAGTAAATAAAAATGGTAAGTTGTAATGAAATTGGTTACTTTTGAGACTGGCATCGTGTGTTGACTCAACCGCTCCCAAATGTCAAATAAATTTGTGCGAAGCACTTTGGTGTGGCCAAGCATGAAGTCACCTAGTATATAAGTCACGTAAAACCTAGCTTAGCACCTAACGAAGCACTTCGGTGTGGCCTCGGCCTTAATAACCGATTCCAATAATCTAATTAAGGCGCTGTTGTGGATTTTGTGGCTTCAATTCTTGCACCAACTAAGTATTTTACGGAAAAAGATGCAAATATATTCTTAAGATTCGTTGCGGTGTCTTTTGTTCGTAGCTGAACGTCGTCTGGTTGAAGTTGCTCGATCATCAGCAACAGTTTCTTCGTCAGTTCCCTTTGTCTTGCTGTTCTCATTAGTGCGGACAGTACGCGGCAGTATCTTCCGGCTCGAGACAAGTCAACTACTGATCCCTGCTGTCCCAAACTTGCTATTAATCTACGAATTATCAATCTTGTTGAACAATCTCCATCAGTTAAATGAAATCGATATGCATGTTATGTTTGAATAATTGATTCTCGAAATAAATTTCGATAACCTTGCGATGCCTTTGAAATTATCTAAAAAAAGAGAAACAATCTTAACCTGTTCACCGCGTTAAAAATCAAATTCCACGAATCCTGTGCGCGGCACAATTTCAGCGTTTTTTAATTTTTAAGTTTAAACACATATTTTGTTTAGAACCACTGATATTTGATTACAACACCAAGTAAACATGACACTTAAGTAATTTTCTGATAATAAATAATAGTCATTACTCTTAAGGAGACTCATTAAATAAAGGAGATAAACTAAACTTTACGTAAAATAAACAAAGGAATGCTACGATCAAATCAATGCTTCATGACACTCACCCAATCAAATGCATATAGCACTAGTAATGTTTATTTACGTAAGAGAGACTCATCGCAGGACTCGATCCGCGCGACAGGTCGTTAATACTGGAAATATTGAGAAACCAAAAAAATTCGGCGCTCTGTTTATTCAACAATATCTCATAAACTAATATATTATTTGACAAGGTTTTCAGAGATATCGCTATTATAAAGATTATTTTAAATTTTAGTTCAATTTTTATTCCGGTTTTGTGTCATTTTTTTTAAGTATTTGTGATTTGAAACTTGGATTGTCGTCAGATCACAGGCGTTTGTGCTCCCCGCGGGGAACACGTTAAATATAAGAATGTTTGAAACTGACGCGCGACTGATGAGCCACCCTAGACAAAGAGGTGTCGTAAAAAGTATTTGCTAGCATAGATCAACTCAGAAAAACTAGTCATTCGACCGCGGCCATACCACTATCTGCCATTGGATTGACCATGAGATAACAGTAGCGTACCCATTGGTTGATCTGCAGATTTTTACCATCGGTTGATTGGGAATCCGACTTTAAAAACATGAATTAACAAGCACTGGAATATCCGAAAACGATACGTGTTCGAAGATGATGATAGCTAATTTAGTGGATGAAAAACGCACGTGCGTGTATTAACTTGAAGTGTACAGGTTGTCGTGTTTCAGCGTGCACATAAGTGACTTGTCAGACCAAACCCAAAGTTCCTGATAGGAGATCAAAGTTCCAAAACAATTGGCAGATTCAATCCGCCGCAGCCCTTATCTAAGCGGAATTTTATAAAGCGCTACTTTTGTGTTGCTTAATACCGCTATATGAATTTAAGAACGCGCCAAATGGCGTAAAACTTGCTAATGATCAGAGACCCAATGTAGAAAGATGCGAATAAACCGAATGCACTGAACCTCCTTCCCCTTCCCCTTTATGCAACTAGGATATATGCAACAGGATATGATTATCAATTGGCTTCTATAGTATAGTCATCTCCGGTGGCAACAATGAAAAGCACCCTGACCCGCACTTTGTAATTTGCCTTCTATTATACTCTTCACGGTTAATGGTCATTCATTCATAAACTTTTCCCTTCCTGTGCTAAAAAAAACCGCGCGTTCCGGTGCTGTGTATTTAAAACACATGTAAAAATGAGCGATTTAAAATCGGAAAAATAAGAATATTCATAGCCAATCGCTTAAATTAATTAAATTTGAAGTCAAAAGTGATAATAATTGAAATTTAATTGCTGAAAACATGAAAAAACATCGGCCGACGTTCACAAAACGGGCGAAGCGACCACTTCAAATGGATGCCCGAAAGCTACTAAAGCGAGCGAACTGAGATTCTATTTCTTGCGTTCCCATATACCAAAGTGAGACGTAAATAGCGTCGCTTCCTCACCCATAGCGGTTTTTTTAGAATGAATATACCTACGTCACACACTGACACACGTTTGATTGTATTAGTGAATTTATTCCCGATTTTCACAAAATATCTCTGATAAGTGCTAATTTCTATTAATATTATTTTTTTTCATTCAATGCGTAAATGTATTACGGAGCAATACCTAAAATCTGGATGCAGTATTTATTATATTTATAGAGATAATAAAGTGTTTAGAAGCAATGTGTACTAGTTACACATTACAGGAAAGGAAGGGTTAATGACTAGCAGAATATACAATAGTCTAATCAAAAACTAAATAATATGTAAAACGGTCGAAGAGCAAAGCCAGTCTAGAAGTGAATCCACCAGGAATCGAAAATGATGCTCTCGCTCGCTTAGCGTGAATGCTAACCGTTAGACTACGGCCGCCGAATACAATATATTTACTGAAGGCAGGTACAGCTTGGCGCAAATATGATGTCATAATATCCGCATTACATGTCTCGTTAAAAATCGTGTAACAATTTTACAGATTGCCTATTGTAAGAATACACTAACAAACACATTTAATGGCGATTCACGGCGAAAATTTACATATTTATAAAAATACACGAGAGACTGTTTGCGTGTCGCGTTGTTGTGTAACAAAATAATGCATTTTATGACAGGTGCGACGGCCGAACCGAATTTTCACTTCCAGCTTAATTTAAATATACGAGTGTCGTAAATGCCACTTTTTGAGTAAACGTTTAGGAGACAGAGGAAATGTTTTTTTTTTGTTTTTATACATATGACAAAAAAGACGGTCCGTCGTCGTGCACAGCAGCCTGTGACCGCCAACATAAGGGTGAGACGCTGGATATGGTTGGGTCACGTATTGAGAATACCGTTTGGTATACTTAAGAAATTCTAGCACGGTTCCTGTGACAGTTCACAAATTTGCCCCAATACAACCTTGTAACGATGTTCAGTAATTTAAATTATTTTATCAACTTTAATATAAGCCTCAATTCTAAGAAATAGTAAGTTATTTAGGTAAATACATTACATAAAACTAACAATAATGACAAATTAATACATCTTGTTACAATTGAGCAAAAATGTGGCAGTTTGTTAAAATCAAATAATATTTGGTGACGTTTGTCAAAAGTCACTACGTTAGTCTGCATTGGCTAGGGATGGGGTATTCGATAATTGGATTTTCGATTTTTTTATACCTAAAATTAAATGTTCGTAATTAGTATTAATTCATAGCGAATCTAGTCCTATTTAAAGATAGATACAAATCATTCAATACATTAGAAAGTCAGTATAATGATAATTAGGAATTAAAACGTCAGTTTAGAGAAAAACAATTTTTTGATTTATAAAAAAACTATTCGATTTGTAAAAAAAACGATTTTACCCTATCCCTTTGAGACATGACGTTTCAAACGTCACAGGAACCATCCTACATTTTCCCAAGTATAGTTGGTTAGGAGATGGGCTATTTAGCCGTCAGCGGGGGACTTGAGAAATTGTACGCCCATCCTGCACCGTGTCGGCCTACCTAACACTGGAGAACGTGGAGTGCCAAACTTTGGACCGACCTGGATGGAGCCGTTTTATGGCATATGTTACCTGTGTTCCTGGTGAAACGCACAGGATTTTGATAATTATGAAAATACAGGACTTTTAAATTTAAATGACTAGTGACACAATTCGCGTATTGTTTGAATAAGCTTCTATGGAAAGTCATCGCTTTTTACAGTTTGACGTCCGAGGAAGTGAGCCATATATCGTCGTGTGAAGACCAAACAAGTTTATCTCGATTTTGTAGAAAATGAATAATACCTTTGGTTCAAGTCAGCGTCGGTTATCGGGAATACCAGCGATACAAAAATATATCGCTTAAGGGGATATTCTCATTTGGTATTCTTTTAAATCGATTTTGTTTTCATTTTAATTTATTTATAATCTTTTCTGAATCATTTCCAATAAGAAATTGTCAAAAATCTTGAAAATTCGAAAAGTTACGAGGGTTTATAGTCGAGCGCTTCGGTCGAAAAATGATCTGGGCTTCGCAGCTTTCGGGTCGTCTATTGTTATGGCAGTAGCCTTATTTTCCAAGGATTCTCGTCCAATAGGATTTCTTGAAATGATGAATTGATATTTAGTTTGTCGGGATTTTTTAACAAGTTTATATGGCCCTGGAATTGCTGATTTAACAGTAAATTGAAAATATTTACTTTAATTCGTGTAAAATCGCACTTGAAACTTTAAACGCGTTTCCTGAAAAATCACTTTTTTTAAACTATTACCCATAATAACTCCAAAACTAATTAACCGATTTTGATGAATAAATACCTTAAGCTCCGTTAAAAATTTCTTAATCTAACTTTTCCTTGCCCTCCATTAATTCCAGACATATACATACATTCGCAACTCATCCGCCGGACTTGACGTAGCAAATATTATTTTATATGTATATGTTATATAAAAAAATATGTAAAATAGATGGATTTAAAATGTGGTGCTGGAGAAGAATGTAACAAATTCTATGGACGGACGGCAAGGCGGACTAACGCTTCTATTCTCGACGAACCGAGAATCACCCACAGTTCGTTAACAATTCGACGAGTCTTCCGATTCTTTGGGCACATTGCTCGTGGCCAAGACAGTTTGGAGTTACTGGAAGCGTGGAAGGACGACACACAAGAGGAAGAATCCCAATGCGTTGGACTGACCAAGTGAAAGACGCAACTCTTAACAACTGTTCTTCGAACCGCCTAGTGCAGGAATGGATGGAGTCGACAGAGGCTATCGTGGGAGTTACGCCAGCTCAGTCATAAACTACACGACAGGATGATATATAGGACAGTTACTATACTATATTTAGATTTACGGGAAATGTTGAAAACGCTCCCCCATAAAATCGCGTAGTCTGAGATGAACTAGTTTACGTTTCGCGCGACGATATAATATATATTTTGCAAAAAGTAGACCAGCTCTCAGTTAACGAGTGCAACTCGTGGAAATGCATATGCCGAGTGAGTGCTTGCATCGGGACGTCAACGGGATCACATCACTTGATCGCGCTTACCATAGATGCATACTGCATTGCATTATTGTCTGCTCAGAATTATACTGCACTATACGAGTAGCCACAACACTAACTTCGGAGCTATGATAAAATTTTGTTCTCCTCTATGAAATAATATTAATAATGATAAAAACATTGTATAAGAGATGAAAAACGTATAATAAAGATGTAAGAAGAAATAAAACTAAGATACAAATAATTTACAATAATATATTATTTATACAATAGTTAAGGCATTAACACTGTGGAGATTTCAAGACATTGTAATTTGTTTTATCAAACACTGTTTATTCCACTTTTTGTAACGGTATAACCCTACCGGTTTCACCCTACCGATGAGGTGAAAGCCTTGAAACCGGAAGACGAACCAAAAAGAAACCTTTGTTGTTCTTCCGATATGTGATAACACATTCTAGTTTACCTGTACCATTGTTTTAAACAAGCTTCCAAAAATCATTGTATTCAATCGCTTCCGTAAGCTGCACACACCACTCGTTTTTCTAACACTATGAGGTAGACCACTCCAGGCCACACGACCAGCAACGGTAAAAGCCCTACCATAATACTACGCCCCACTGGATCGACCCGCAAGAACCAATTCATCCGATGAAGAAGAAATCGACCTAAAAAATTCACCCTTCTCCGAACGACCCCCTCCAGACATACACTCGAAAGATAAACACGAGATAAAAACCAAAAAAATATTGCGACACAAATAACTAATATATTATGAGGAATCCACTACGGACGAAGGAATATCCCCAGACACATACTCGATAAACGAAAAGAAGATAAAAGGACCTAAATACAAAGAGACAAGGCTAGAAATCAATCAGCTCGTGACACCCGACCCAGAGTAGACTCCCCAGAAGCGAACCAATACGACAACATTTCTGACTACCATATACTCGTATCCATCAGCCTAGCCTAGCCTAGCAGCGGCACTGAAGACAGACGAGTCTAGAAATCAGACACACCAGAATAAACAGAACTAAAAACTGTCATGTTTTTTTAACAAAGATAATGACTATATTTTGGCGTTTCGCGAAAGTCACGTATTCTATGAGCTTTGGAAGCACAACGGTTATTGGCTACTTCAGTCTCTTGCTGTTGTTGCATCTGTCGAAAATTTCGCATTTGCTGAGCATGTGTAGCGCCACTCTCATTGATTTTCTCTACTGTTTGTCCCTCGCGCCGTTGTCCCCGATAGTTGCGCATATATTCAGCACTCTTCGTTCTTCTTTCGTTTGGATATATTATTTGATTAAACCGCGACTATCACAAATTATTTATTTATTTGAAGAGAATTCTAATTTTAATGTATTAATCATCATTGTTTATTTAATCCGGTCACTACATTAAATACTTCTCCGCATGTGCACATGTTTAGAAAAACATATTTGGTAAGAAAATCGTAGAAAACTTACTAAGGGAAGATCTACAAAGAAACCTTTGTAGATCTTTCGATGTGTGATTTGTGTAGTAACACACACACACACACACACACACACACACACACATACGGCTTTAGGTGTAGTGAATGTATGTACCCGGTCTGTACCTATGAAACCGGATTTTTTTTATAGAAAATACACATATTGTATGAAAATGGTAAAAAATATTTTATTTAAAATATTGCCCATCGCTAGCTACACATTTTCCCCATCTCTCTGGCAATTTGTGGATGCCACGCCAAAAAAACTGTTGCTCTTTTGAGGCAAACCAATCATCTAGCCATTTTCGTACATTTTCGAAAGAAGTGAAGCGCTGCTCAGCAAGTGCGTGTCCCATCGATGCAAATAAGTAGTAATCGGATGGAGACAAGTCTGGTGAGTAAGCCGCATGCGAAAGTATTTACCAACTAAACGCCTTAATCGTTTCCTTGACCGGTTTTGATGTGTGCGATGCTGCATTATCATGAAGCAAAATCACTTTGTGTTGCCTCTTTTGATACTCTGGTCGAGTAGCGACGGTAAAATGTATATCATAATAATCCGCGCTATTGGATCGATTCAGAAAAATTTACCAGATGAAGAATCAATGGATCCTCTGAAAGTAATCTGTCGACTTTGGGTTATATTCAAACATGGCCCACTATGACTCGGGTCATATATGCATTTGAAATATGCTGATGGGTTTCTCAACGCCAATGTTTAAGAATACCCAGGACATAAGTCTGTCTGCCTAGCGTCTAAAATGTTAGTTTCTTGATTATGTAAAACATGTTGGCGTGCATACCTTAACTCGAAAATATACAGAAATTGGACATGGTGCAGTATAACTCCAAGCGGGCGATGTGCCAAGCCGGTACTGAAATTGGAAGTGGATTTTATCGACTTTCTGACTCTCAGTCGACGAGTAAGGCCTCAGCCACACAGGTAGGAGCCTCGCTTGGTGCTTAGAGCTACGCTACTAGGTGACTATAATTGTCACGTAGCGTGGCGCGACGCGTGCTGTGTGGCCATTGCGATAGTATGGGGTGCGTTTGGTTCGCTAGGATATGTCACCTAGCTCAAAGCGTAGCTCTAAGCACCAAGCGAGGCTCCTACCTGTGTGGCCGAGGCCTTAGTCTAACTTATTTATTTATTATTACACATGACAAGAAATATACACAATTTGCGAAAAAACAACAGGTAATTTGATTTGGACATACAATTTTAATGGATCTGGGTTTGTTGCCTTTCATTTGCCGTATCCCCAGTAAACTAGGCTTTTGCCTGTATCTCACTGAGGATATTTAGCATGAAAAAATAAATCGATACTTCTTTCCGATTTTTGATTACACAAAAACAAAACCCCGTTGCACGTTCTCATCAACCTGACAGTGACACTCAACTACAACTGGAAACATCTTGCGAAATACAACTCCTCACACATCATCACTCCAGAAAGACCAAAAATATTCATCCCACAATATACCGCACACAATCATAAGAATAAAAATTAAAATTAAAAAAAAAATGTTATAAGTGATATGGGATGAATGTGAACTTACGGCTGTTGTGTTGAGTAAGGTTAAGGGGAGAACTCTGAGATGGTTTGGACACGTGAAACGAATTAATGAAGAAAGATTAACAAAACAAATATAGTGCAAATGCGAGGAGCGGTCGTAGCAGAGGAAGGAATTTACGGTTGGATCGAGTGAACGATATATTGAAAGAAGAAAACGTAAAAAGTCCGATAAATACATACATACGCATCATCACGCCGTGTCCCTTGCGGGGTAGGCGTGAGAACAGATTTCCAAACTTTCAAATTCATGCACACAACTTTTGCCTCATCTACATTCATACATCTCATCACGCCCAATGTTCTATTACACATATTTATCACTTTGCCTTGTTTCAAAATCTGGTCCATTTGGTCCAGACATGTTTTCATCGGTCTAACTCTTTTCAAGCACACTTTGCACTTCAGACTAGTACGAGTATAGTCACTTGGTCGTTCTTTTTTTTTTTACCTGGCGAGTTAATTGCCTTCTCTTCCAACCAACCAAAAAGATGTTTTTATAGGCCCTTAGTGTTAACCAGACTGGAATCCTATTAAAAAAAAACTGGGTTCCAGCGGGGATCGAACCCGCAACCTCCGGATCGGCAGACAAGTGTCTTACCACCAGGCCACGGAGGTCGTAATATATTAAAGCGCATTTCTTCGTCTTACTTAAAACATCCGTTTTATCTGTGCGTTTATTTATGATTTCTTAATTTCGTTTTCTTTCCAACATTGACACTCCACAGCATTAATCTTATCTCTTGTACTTTTTCTATCAAGTTCTAGACAGACAATTTATATCAAGAATCAAGTTGGACGGTTCCGAGATCTTTCGGACAATTCTAAGACATCGTTAAAAGAACGCTAATTCAGCAAGCACGTCTTCAAAAGGAACCTTATCTGGCTGAAACATGAGGTGTTGAACCGCCCACTTCTCTCGGGCGGATGAGAGTCAGACACTCTCGTCATATAATATCCGTGTAGTGAAGCTAATCGCATATGGGCATTCAAGTTGACACTGATAAGGGGTGAATGTGAACTAATGTCTTAAGTAAGATAGAGATGAGCATACTGAGATGGTCTGTGCACGTGGAACGAATGAACGGAGAAATACCTACAAAACAAATATACGAGGGTGGTCCGATAAGTACTTAGCGTACAAAATAATAACAAGAATTTTGGAAAAGTGGCGATTTATTTCTCAACATAATCTCCTTTGAGTTCGATACACTTGACCCAGCGATGCTCCAACTTCTTTAACCCGTCTGAAAAATACGTTTTCTGGAGGTCTGCAAAGTAGGCCGTCGTGGCGGCGATAACCTCCTCATTCGACTCAAATTTCTGCCCGGCGAGTGACTTTTTCAAATTTGGAAACAAAAAGAAGTCGCACGGGGCCAAATCCGGAGAATACGGTGGATGGGGCACCAGTTCGTAGCCTAATTCTACCAATTTGGCGGTGGCGACGGCGGAGGTGTGAGCCGGTGCGTTGTCATGATGGAAGAGCACTTTTTTCTTCGCCAAATGGGGCCGTTTTTTCTGCAATTCGGCGTCGAATCGGCCCAATAATTCGGCATAGTAGAGCCCTGTGACCGTTTTGCCCTTCTCCAGGAAGTCGATGTAGATCACACCTTTTGAATCCCAGAAAACGGTGGCCATCACCTTTCCGGCCGATAGGACAGTCTTCGCCTTCTTCGGAGCACGTTCGCCGGGTGAAGTCCACTGTTTCGACTGTTCCTTGGTCTCGGGTGTGTACCAGTGTATCCATGTTTCGTCGACGGTCACGAAACGACGCAGAAACTCCTTCGGATTGCGCTTAAACATCGTCAAACACTGCTCTGAAGTGGTTTCACGGTTGCGCTTGTTGTCCGGAGTGAGCAAACGCGGCATCCATCGCGCCGACAGCATTCTCATGCCCAATACTTCATGCAGGATATGACCCACGCGGTTTTTTGAGATGCCTACTGTCTCAGCTATCTCGCGCACCTTCAATCGGCGGTCTGCCAATACGAGATCGTGGATTTTTGTCACGTTATCCTCCGTGGTAGCCGTTTTCGGGGCACCTGGGTGTGGCTCATCAAAAACCGACGTGCGATCACGTTGAAACTCGTTAAACCAATTTTTGACGGTCGCCATCGAAGGAGAAGAGTCACCGTACACATAATCCAAGCGCTCTTTGATTTCGCTGTGCGATTTCCCTTTCAAAAACAAGAATCGAATCACCGACCGATATTGGTCTTTTTCCATTTTTCTCAAATCCGCGGACACGCTCGCTTCCACACGCGGTCAAAACAAAACTACGCGTCCGATTCGGCTGAAATTTTGACAGTAGCTGTCAACGAGAATGTACTACGCGATAAAAAATTGCTCTTGCGATAGTGGTGCCATCGGGCGGTGAGGCTAAGTACTTATCGGACCACCCTCGTATGTATATATATATATTGCAAATGTGAGTTAAACGCGTGGGAGAGGAAGGCCATTGAAATTATAGTTGGATCAATTGAATGATACTCAGAAAGAATGAAACGTTAAAAGTCAAATAAATCGTAGGCGTTGTATGAGAATGTGTGTTGATGTAGAATAGGCGAAGGATGTTTGTCGAGAGTTTCTCGGCGCTCTATCCTCTCTGCCTACCCTGACAGGGAGACGTTGTGATGGTATGTATGTAAATTGCATAATCCGTGAGAATTTTAAAATAGATAAAAGTCTAAAAATAGTAACAATGAATAGTGATACTTCACCGTAAGCTGACTCAACGATGCCTAAAAAATGTATCAATCAACGAGTTCAAGCCAAAATGTATCTATCGAGATACGGAAGATATCAATATCGGAAAATGCTATCTTATCGTGCAAATAATATCATACATTATCTATCAAATTCAGGAAATCTTCAGATCAATATGCATTCTTCCGTATCGCTACGTTAGCAGTTGAGCACAAATGAATGACACGGATCAAATCGGTAACATTTATGACAAGTACACTCAGTGAGATTCGAAAGCGCCGATAGCGGGCTCATGCAACCAGCGGCGGACTGAGCACGGTGTGACTAGGAATTTCCCGGTGGGCCGAAGGTACTGAGTGCGCCGATGTGAAAATAACTAACGAGATCCTATAAAGTGGACATCACTTGACACTGGCGTGTACTCCTTCATATATAAGAGTTCACGGCCATTATTCAAGAAGAAATGAACCGAAATAAAATATTTAAGCCTTTTCCCTATAAGGCATAGTGGGTAGTGTGTACCTGTAGGCCAGATATTTATTTAACATTTTTATTTTGATAAATATTAAAAGCTTTATAAGTCCTTTACTGTCCATGCAGTGAGACTCTGAAATCAGTTACAAACCAATATACGACTCGCTCCGTCCTTGGTATGCTTTAAAAAGCGACTGAAAAAACTCTTAATTTCTAGTCAGTAAAATAACGTGTTTCATTCCCGATTTTTCTTTTCCTTTCCTTTCCACCATCCCTTCCTTTCCTTTTGATTGATATCTCACTTTATATGAAAAATAATGTTCGGGTCCGTCTTTGTGGGGTTCGTGGGCATATGCTCACGTATGTGTTTATGGATTTCGTGGGGATGGATAGTTATTTGAATGATTTATGCAACCATGTAATTTGCTTAATTTACTTTTGTCTGGTTGGTTGTAGGAGATTGCCGCCTGGCAGTAAGCCCGCCAGATTGTGTTTCCAATAAAAGTGTTAAATAAATATATGGTTTGTTAGTCTTTCTTAATGCATTCAATCCACATACTAAAATCATATCAGCATTTCTGCATCTTGTTCAACACATAAGCCTTACGAGTAAGCTGACATGCGTCTCTAATTAGTTCATACCGTATTATGTCACACGCTGTCTCCTGTGTACTCTTCTCGATGCACGTATTTCTACAGAATGCATTTCTTTGTAATCTAATCTATAAACGTGCAGCATATTTATGATTTTCAAAGAATACAGCACACAACCTGGCGGGTTTATCAACCAACCAGAAAGCTAATGTATATATATGGAAAAAAGCTGACAAAATGTTGTTTGGCTCAAAACTCTCAGGTGTAAGACAAGCTAAATGTACCTGGGGTTAAAGAGAGATGTGTCTAACCTGACGACAAAACTCCCAGGTGTAAGACAAGCTAAATGGACCTGGGGCTAAGGAGAGACGTGTCTAACCTGACGACAGAACTCCCAGGTGTTAGACAAGCTAAATGTACCTGGGGCTAAGGAGAGGTGTGTTTAACCTGACGATAAACTCCCAGGTGTTAGACAAGCTAAATGGACCTGAGGCTAAGGAGATATGTGTCTAACCTGACGACAAAACTCCGAGGTGTAAGTCAAGCTAAATGGACCTGGGGCTAAGGAGAGATGTGTCTAACTTGACGACAAAACTCCCAAGTGTAAGACAAACTTAATGGACCTGGGGCTAAGGAGAGATGTGTTTAACCTGACGACAAACTCCCAGGTGTTAGACAAGCTAAATGTACCTGGGGCTAAGGAGAGATGTGTCTAACTTGACGACAAAACTCCCAAGTGTAAGACAAACTTAATGGACCTGGGGCTAAGGAGAGATGTGTTTAACCTGACGACAAACTCCCAGGTGTTAGACAAGCTAAATGTACCTGGGGCTAAGGAGAGATGTGTCTAACTTGACGACAAAACTCCCAAGTGTAAGACAAACTTAATGGACCTGGGGCTAAGGAGAGATGTGTTTAACCTGACGACAAACTCCCAGGTGTTAGACAAGCTAAATGTACCTGGGGCTAAGGAGAGATGTGTCTAACTTGACGACAAAACTCCCAAGTGTAAGACAAACTTAATGGACCTGGGGCTAAGGAGAGATGTGTTTAACCTGACGACAAACTCCCAGGTGTTAGACAAGCTAAATGTACCTGGGGCTAAGGAGAGATGTGTCTAACTTGACGACAAAACTCCCAAGTGTAAGACAAACTTAATGGACCTGGGGCTAAGGAGAGATGTGTTTAACCTGACGACAAACTCCCAGGTGTTAGACAAGCTAAATGTACCTGGGGCTAAGGAGAGATGTGTCTAACTTGACGACAAAACTCCCAAGTGTAAGACAAACTTAATGGACCTGGGGCTAAGGAGAGATGTGTTTAACCTGACGACAAACTCCCAGGTGTTAGACAAGCTAAATGTACCTGGGGCTAAGGAGAGATGTGTCTAACCTGACGACAAAACTCCCAGGTGTAAGACAAGCTAAATAGACTTGGAGCTAAGGAGATATGTGTCTAACCTGACGACTAATTTTTCTAATTTTTTTTTCTTTTCATAATAATGCATATACATTCAGCGCGTTTGAAATAAATTGATGGACGAAAATTCTGTCCTGACGAGATCTATTCAAGAAATACGAAACCACTTTCCGGCATATATATTGTATATTATTTAACATCACAAAGGATTCCCAGTACGCCGCTGTAAACGGCGAAGAAAACCAAGGACTCGACATCTGCACCCCCGCCGAGCCGCGCCGCCGCGGCCGGGACAGTGCAACGACCGAGTAATTCGAGCGGTGCACACAAGCACACACCCGAGCCCGTGTCCGTGCCCGCGCCCGTACGTACTCCCTGCGAGCGTATCGGGCGCACTGTGCGCCGAGCGGGGAACATACGAGTATGTTATATACGTGACTGCGCGCGCTCAACCATTGTGTTCCAAAAGATAATGCGATGTATTGTATTGCATTTACAGCTACACAGAGATCCTAATTCATCTTATTATGTCATATTAATGAACAACACCGACACTTTGTTTTCTCGTATCGCGTGGTTTATGAAAGATAATAATAATTCATCATTAGTTGAATAAACTGATCCGTCGTCGAGTGGAGTAAGAGACAATTCGAATTTAGGTCGCAATCCACAGTCCGGTAGGTGGGACCACCTGCATAAAGTAGGACTGCACTAGTACTAGGTTAGTCAAAAAGTTTTGAAAGCGACATCTACGGAGCAGTAGAAAACCAAAATTTCTACGCCATTTTAATATTTCATCTTTCATAAAAACGTACTCAAAATTTCATTTCGATCTGTCAATTCATTCTTTGTTTACAAGCCATTTGAAGTTGACGTGTCAGTGTATTTTTTAACAATGGAAAAATCCGAATATCGTGCAGTGATTAAATTCTTTGTTTTGGAAGGTTTATCGGCTACTGAGATCCATGCAAAGATGGTGAAAGTATTAAAGGAGTCTTCTCCTTCATTTCCAACCGTTCACCGATGGGTTTTGGAGTTTAAGCGTGGCCGTACAAGCGTTGAAGACGATCCACGCTCAGGACGTCAAAAAAGCGCATCAACACCAGAAATCATAGCGAAAATACAGGATATGGTTTTGGAAGATCATCGATCGACTGTGGATGTGATAGCTGACACCATAGGCATCTCACATGGAACAACATGGCATATTTTGGCTGAAGTTTTGGGTTTCAAAAAACTGTGTGCACAATGGGTGCCGCATTTGCTAACAATGCAACAAAAACACGTTCGATTGCAACTTTCTGAGCAACATTTGGAGCAATTTCGAAAGGATAAAAAGGATTTTCTGCGTCGATTCATCACTATGGATGAGACTTGGGTCTACCACCATGATCCTGAATCAAAACAAGAGGCTAAGGAGTGGTGTGAACCGGGCAATTTGGCTCCGAAGCGAGTTCGTGTCCAGAAATCGGCCAAGAAGGTGTTAGCGTCAGTTTTTTGGGATGCAAAAGGAATTTTATTGATAGATTATCTCCAAACTGGTAAGACAATCAACTCTGATTATTATTGTGACCTTTTGAACCAGTTGGATGAAAAAAATGGTGAAAAAAGACCCGGTTTGCAGAAGAAAAAAATCATTTTTCATCAAGACAATGCACCTGCTCACACAGCTCAAAAAACCATCGCGAAAATCAGTGAATTGGAGTACGAATTGTTGCAGCATCCACCCTATTCGCCAGATTTAGCTCCCTCTGACTTCTGGCTGTTCTCACACCTCAAAAAATTCCTTCGTGGAAAGCATTTTTCATCAAACGAAGAGGTTATAGCCGTCGTAGAGGAGTATTTTGCAGGCCTTCCAGAAAGTCACTTCCGTGATGGGACAACAAAGTTGGAAGATCGTTGGACCAAGTGTATTGATCTTATGGGAGACTATACTGAGCAATAAAAGTGATTTCCCCCAAAAAAAAATGTATTTTCATTTCCACTTTCAAGACTTTTTGACTAACCTAGTACATGGTCGGCTTGAACATAATTCCGCTGTTTGGTCACCTTGCTATTATAAGCGCGCTCGAAAGGGGTGGAGCGTAAGTTTTTGAGATTTATTAACTTAAAAAAAAAAAAGAATAGATATGACCGAAGTAGTCATAGTCATACTAGGCGGAAAAAGTGATTGTGTCGTTCGAGGGGAGTAGCACAGCGTGGGGTTCGAACCGATGACCTTCCGCACGGAAGTTGCACTTCACTTTTGATTGGGCATTCATAAAATTTACATTAATTATAACGTCTCTCCAACGAACTTTTAATATCATATACGAGGCGTATCCAGAAAGTACGTGTACTAAGGCTCTAACGACCGCATGGATTTTATTTTCGACATGTTGGCTACACTTCCGTGTAGCCTGACCCTTCCCCTCCGCAACGAGACCGGTTCGAGGTCAGTACGTTGAGAAGTGTCGACGCGACAACACGTTTTGTGAAAAATGTCAAACCAATCTCCCGCCAAGTGCGAAATTTTGTAAAAAGGCAAGAGTTTTTGAGGCGCTGCAAACTCCATGGAGATGAATTTCTCCGCTCCATCGTTACTGGAGATGAAACTTGGGTTGCACACTACACGCCTGAAACCAAAAGGCAGTCTCAACAGTGGCGTCACACCTCTTCACCCTCCGCCAAAAAGTTCAAAACCACAATTTCAGCCAAGAAAATCATGGCATCCGTGTTTTGGGACTGTCAAGGCATAATTTTAATTGAATATATGCCTCAAGGGGAGACCATCAACTCGGCAAGATACTGTGAGACCCTAAAAAAATTGCGGAGGGCGATTCAGAACAAGAGGAGAGGCATGCTGACAAAGGGAGTCTGCCTGCTGCATGACAATGCAAGATCACACACGTTCAACGCCACGAAGGAACTGCTCGCCTCGTTTAAATGGGATGTCCTGAACCATCCCGCGCATTCCCCTGACCCAGCACCTTCAGATTACTATCTCTTTACCTCCCTGAAGCTGCACATGGGTGGAAAAAGGTTTTCAACCGACAAGGAGGTAAAGGAGTAGGTGAAGTGGACGGAGGGGTTGGCGGTAAACTACTTCGAGGAAGGCATCAAAAAGTTGATACCCCGCTTCACCACCTGCATTGAGAGGAATGGCGACTATGTCGAAAAATAGCTAACATATGTACTACGGTAACCACGTAATTTTTTTGTTTAAATAAAAAAAATTGTAACCTACAAAAATTCAGTACACTTACTTTCTGGATATGCCTCGTATTACATCTGATCAAAATAACAATACCGAACGATTTACTTTTTTACACAAATTCAAACTTGAATTATCCAGAATTGTTGAGCTTTTTCCATATAAGAGTTCGTTTAGTGAATATTCGCCATAGAACTAATTTATATTCTTAACAAAGTACCTTTAATTACCAACATCCCAATTCTCCCATAAATATGGGAAATCAATTTGCTTAATTGAATGGATATACGAGTATTTAACAATAATCTATTGAGCTTAAAAGTAGGCTGATTGGAGAGTTGATGAAGTATTGAACTTCTACTGTACTATTATTTTCGTATAACTGTCAAATTGGTGAGGTGATGTGCGAGCAGCTGACTCGAGACGATCCCGTATCGTGTTATCGATCAACTGTGAATATTGTTAATTTTTTGTAATAATTTTCACTCATATACTTATTTAGTTACGTATTACTTTAATTGTTTTGTTGTGTCTTTTTATTTGGTTTCATTGAATTGTTACAAATCTTTTTTTTAATTTTAAGATTATTTTGTAAATATTGTAAATGAAGCACATATTAATTTTTAGAAAATAACTTTGCAAGGAACACTACCGTTGATGAAAAATTGAAAAAAAATAATCAAACGAATAAAGTTGGTGAGGTAATATTGAGGAAGCTGCGGGGGAGTGTGATAATTGCACCGGGGTCCAAAATAGAAAAAAAGGACGTCTTTGTAGGAGTTCTATATCTGGAAATTAACCCCCCTCCCTCCAAGGGCGAGTGTGAACTTAAAGCTTAAACAAATATATAACAGAAAGGTGTGATAGATAAAGAACAAGGAAAATATGATTGGATCAAGTGTACGAGTATATTTTGGAAGAAGGAAATGTAAAGTCAGAGAAATTGTAGGAGCTGTATGAGGTGTACAGATGTAAAATAGGCGAACGATGTGTATCGTGATATGAAAGTCTACTTCCTCTCCACCTACCCCGACAGAGAAACGGCGTGACGGTATGTATGTAATAATAAGTCGAGCGTTTTACCAACGACAAAGCAAATAAAGGGACTTTCAAATTGAGCGGGTTTTTTTTATTCTTGGATAAAACACAGATGGAGTCGCGAACTTGCCTGGGTCTTGTGACATTTGAGAGAAGTGTAATGTATGACATTTATAAAAATGGAGTCGTATACAATACAAAAACGCGTTCAAATTGTTGAATTATTTTATGTATAATATTGTAATCTCCGGAAACGGTGATGTTAATTGGCCACCAAGATCATGTGATCTGACACTGTTGGACTATTTTCTTTGGGGTTACGTGAAAAGCTAGGTCTATAAGAATGACACCCGATCAATTCCTGAGCTGAAGGACGAAATTATTCGCGGTATTGGTGAGTCAGAACCGCAATTATGCCAAAATATCATCGAAAATTTTGACAAAATAATTGACATCTGTGGAGCTGCAAGAGATGGACATTTGGGGGAAATTGTTTTTTGTGTTTAAATGTCATACATTATACAATCAAAGCAAATTGTGTGTTTTATTAATAAAATTAGTATTAAAAAACCGGTCAATTTGAAAGACCTTTATAACGAAATGGTGATATGGTTTATTGAAAATGCACAAACAGCGAAGGCGCGCTGTTATCGGAATGGTTCAACATGACGTATCATAAGATACGAGTACAACAGGGCCAGGGCTGGCCACCCAAACTTTCTGGCTCTGACATAAGTTACTTTTTTAAGGGCGACGTCGCTATCTACCAGTGTAAAGGAAAAAATACAAAATTATAATCAGATATTATAATTCGATATATGTTAGGGTGCACCGAAGAATGCTACGGATACCCTGGACGGATATGGTCAGCACAACACAAGGGTTCTTCAAAGAGCCAAAGTTGATAGAGAGTTGCTGACTAATATTAAAATCCGAAACGTGACCTACTTGGGTCATGTGCTTAGAGGGGCAAAGTACAAATTACTGCACCTGATCATCCAAAGCAAAATAGAAGGCCGAATAGGTGTTGGCAGGAGGCAAGTCTCCTGGCTCCGCAATATACGTGATTGAGCGTTAATAAGGGGCGTTGGAGATCTTTTTCGGGCTGCCGTCTACTCTCAAGTGGTATTCAACGTTGGGGGGGGGGGGGGGGGGGGGCTGACATGACACTGGGAAGAAGATTTGTTATGAACAAAAAATTAAACAGTAAGAAATTTTCAAATGAGTCATATTGTGAAGAAACTCGACTAGGAACACAATAAATGCTAGTGTAAGTAAAAATATGTAAATGAGAATTTTAGCAAAGTTGCGATTATACGATGAAAGAGATAATCTATGACACCTTATTTGTATACAGCCTGGCGGGATTATTGCCGTGTAGCAATCTCTTCCATCCAATCAGAAAGATGTTAAAGCGAAAAAAACAAGACTGGAATCCTTTTTTAAAACATTTGTATTCCAGCGGGATTTGAACCCGCAACCTCCCGGTTGGGAGACAGGCGACTCACCAACTACGCTACGGAGGACGTCTTTAACACTGATCAAAGTGTTTCCGACATAAAGAATTTCTAATTTCTGATTTTAAAATGTATAGGTACATTATCGGAAAATGCGGATTTTGCCTAACATGTGTATCATATGTGGAGCTAAAACACCTCATCATTTTTTGTGCTACATTACAGTCGAGATTGAGTACTTTTTGTGCTACATTACAGTCGAGATTGAGTACTTTTTGTGCTACATTACAGTCGAGATTGAGTACTTTTAGTGCTACATTACAATCGAGATTGAGTACTTTTTGTGTTACATTACAGTCGAGATTGTGTATTTTACATACCATCACGTCATTTCCCTGTCGGGGTAGACAGAGGATAGAATACCATATTCTCCTATCTCGACACACATCCTTAGCCTCATCCACATCCCTATACCTTCCCATAATACAACTTCTACGAGTTCTTTGACTTTCACTTGATCCAACCATAGATGTACTTCTCTTGGTCTTCTTCTCACACACCTTCCAATCACATTTGCACTATTTAGCTGTTTTATTAGGCTTTCTTTATTCATTCGTTTCACATGCACAAACCATCTCAGCGTGCTCTTCTTCATCCTACTTAAGACATCAGCACTAAGCTCACATTCATCCCTTATCACTTGATTCCCTATTCTGACATACATTGTCATTCTGATGCATTTATTCGGCTCATCTCTGTATTTTATTCGCTTCCATACTACCTTGATCAAAAAGTTTCAGGACCGGCCACCGTGTGGCGCTGTCAGTCACCCGATTGGAATTCTTTTTGTTAGTTTACCACATCTATCATTGACACTTCCCTCCAAATTTCAGCGTCATAGCTTGACATTTGTAAAAGTTACGCTGTACTGAGTACATCTACCTTTGTGTGTGTTTTCGATTTTTTACAAGTTTGAAAATGGCATCAACTGTCCATCAACGAGTTTGCATAAAATTTTGTGTGAAAAACGGATTTAACGGTCCGCAGACCTTGCAAATGTTGGAGAAGTGTTTTTCGGTGGCACGAACGCTTCAGAAGTGGTCGTGAGTCGGTCGAGGATGACGAACGCAGTGGCAGTCGAAAACCGATGAAAACATCGATAAAACCAAAGAAATGTTGAAAAACCGAAAACCGCAAATTGACCATCAGAGAGATGGCAGAGGACTTTAACATCGCTTATGGATCCGCTCAAGACATTTTGGTTAGTGATTTGGGCCTCACACATACTATCACACATAGTATCACTGCAAAACTCGTGCCGAAAGACCTCAATTTCATGCAAAAAAAGTACAGCGTTGAAATCGCGAAAGACATGATATCCATGAGTTTTTGAACAAAAATAACACGACTACTATCCAGCAGCCTTTGAATTCACTTGATCTGGCTCCCTGCGACTTTTTACTGTTCAACCGACTTAAAAAACCGCTTCGCGGAACGCGTTACAGCACCCGAGAGGATGTCATGAAAAAATCAAAGACGGCTCTGATGGACATACCGAAAATTGAGTACCAGCGGTGTTTCGAGGATTGGACCAAGCGCTGGCGTAAGTGCGTTGCAGTCGATGGGGAGTACTTTGAAGGGGACCATATCGATTTTGATGAATAAACTTGTATTTTCGATTTTATCAATAAAGTCCTAAAAGTTTTTGATCAAGGTAGTACATCCAAATTGGCACCAAAATATAATACTATTTGATAATCTTCTTATGTGTACAACATTTCAAATTATTTATATTTATTTGAAATACATACATCTTTGGTTTTCAAATAAATATAAATTATTTTAAATGTCCAATTCATCGTTTAAAACAAGTTATTTTACTTTTTCTGTTCGTCTTATCAAAATCTAATTAAATATTTTTTACTATACGAGTATGCAATGGAAGAAAAAATAAACATCTCCATACTTAAAAACACACAGCGATGGATTGGTTGGGCAACCCTGATATAAAATATATCGTAATAAATACAACGCACTTTTGTTATCTTTTATTCGTGTTTAATTATTATTGCAAGTATTTTAAAACGGTTATCAGCACTAAAAAAAAACAAATATACAGCGGGTATGTGAGTGAAACGCGTAGTCGAGGAAGACCAAGAAAAGTATGGTTGGATCAAGTAAATTATATTGTATTTTAAAAGAAGGAAATGAAAGTTAGAAATTGTAGGGGTTGTATGGATGTGGAATGGGCGAAATACATTTGTCAAGATAGCAAAGTTTGGTGCTCTATTATATCTGCCTACCCCAACATGAAAACGTCGTGATGCTATTATGTATAGTTTTTATTTAGAATAAGTTTATAACCGAGTTAGTCTGAACATTTTTAGGACTTTTACCTGCAGCGGCGTCCTTTATCCGTAATGATTATTTCCTTTGGGAATTTCATCGAGTCCTGTAGGAACTTGCCACGTGCGATAGGCTCGCTACAATGATTGTATAGTCATCACAATAGTTGTATTCCAATACAGATTATATTTTTACCTTATTTATTTTCATCGACGGTACAATGCACTTAACCAATGTTTAATATCAATACAAGTAACGAGTCTTACACTCATTATAAAGAAAAATAATCCTTAAATAAAAAAAAATAATTACAATAAAACCAAATAAAAAAACCCATTAATACAATAAAACAATACGCAATTACAGAAGTCAAAAATATTTAAAAAAATTAACAACATACATATTTATTAAACCTTCCTTCTCTGTGATGTGTAACTAGTACACATAGCTTCTAAAAACTTTAATATCTCTATAAATATAATAAATACTGGCTTCAGATTTTAGGTATTCCTCCGTAATACATTTACGCATTGAATGAAAAAACAATATTAATAATAATTAGCACTTATCGGCCACATCACAGATATTTTGTGAAAATCGGAAATAAATTCACCAATACAATCAAACGTGTGCCAGTGTGTGACGTAGGTATATTCATTCTAAAAACCCGCTATGGGTGAGGAAGCGTCGCTATTCACGTCTCACTCTCACTCTACTTCGGTATATGGGAACACAACAAATATAATCGTTTAGTTTCTGCCTTCAAGGTATAACATACACAGTGTTAGTCTTTCCACCCCGTCAGTAGCTCACGGGCTTTCATGTGAAGTGGTCTTTTCGCACGTTTTGTGAACGTCGGCCGATGGTTTTTTCATGTTTTCAGCAATTAAATTTCAATTATTTTCACTTTTGACTTCAAATTTAATTAATTTAAGCGATTGGCTATGAATATTCTTATTTTCCGATTTTAAATCGCTCATTTTTACACGTGTATTGAATACACAGCACCGGAACACTCGAATGTTTTTAGCACAGGAAGGGAAAGGTTAATACGGTACGGAACTGTCCTAAGACAGGCCGACCGCACCTCATCGCTATACCGAGCATCACTCTTGACATGCACGCGGAAAGGAAAATACAAATTCAACATTTTGTTGTTTATACATCGATCCGAACATCTGTTGAACAGTTTTATCCCAAAAAGCTCTCCGCTCTTGGCCGAAATTGTCCCATGCCTCCCTCACCCCTCAGCCCCCAACCGTTGAAGCGTGTATATCGGTACCAGTTCGAACAGCATTTAGTCTTGTTTGTGCTCCCCTGAAGATGCGGTGAAAGCATTGAAACCGGTAGGGTTATACCGTCACAAAAAAGTGGAATAAACAGTGTTTGATAAAAATAAATTACAAATTCAACATTTTATATATTCATCAATCAGCCTTCTTTTGTAACTCAACAGGCTGTATGTAGTAAAATAAATCAGCAATCTCAGCGAATTGATGTCCCAAAAGATGGATTATATCTATAAGGGAAATATTGTTGATAATTAAATATACTTTGTTTACAATGGAAAACAGCTGTATTGACGAGTATACACTTGAAGGTATTCTTATAAAAAAAGCAAAACAATTCAGGACAATTTAAATGAGAATTAATGATTCTCTATAAAAAAATAATCACTCAGTATTCTCGTTTTTGCTTAGAGGCAAATATTAGGTGTTACCATAAGTTGTGTACGTTTTTTTTCAAATTTAAAAATGAGCACCGAAAGTAAAACAAAATGGTAAAGGTTATACGTCATTCGAAAGAAAATTTTCTGCTCTACAAGATATTGTGTTTGCTTTTACGTTACATATATTATTTTATTTGATTACAAGCCTTCAAAATGGAATGTCAAGTAGACTAATGTGAGCATTTTCGACACCTCCAATTATCAAACGTTGATTTTTGTTGTTTTCACTCAAAACATGTGGAACCCAAGCGCCGAACCTCTGGATTTTTCCCATTGATTTAAGATGGCGGTATAAAGTCATGTGACTACAATTCATCTCCTCAGCCAATTCTACAGTGGTTTGAAGGAGATCTTCATAAATAATATGGTTTAAGCGGTCCTCATCGAAGTACACTGGTCGTCCGGAGCGCTCCATGTCTTTCAGGTCAAAATTACCGTATTTGAAACGCAAAAACCATCGACGAGCTGTGCTTTAATTCATTCGCACTTCGCAAATATCGCGAGCAGCTTTGGCAGCTTTATTCCCTCGATTGAACGCGAACAGAAGGAGGTGTCGAAAATGCTCACTTTCGTCTACTTGACATTCCATTTTGAAGGCTTGTAATCAAATAAAATAATATATGTAACGTAAAAGCAAACACAATATCTTGTAGAACAGAAAATTTTCTTTCGAATGAAGTATAGCCTTTACCATTTTGTTTTACTTTTGGTGCTCATTTCTAAATTTGAAAAAAAAAAACGGACACAACTTATGTTAACACCTAATAAATTTAATGTTCGTTTGCGATAGTTATAATTAATATCAATTATTGGAATTTTCTATTTTACTAGATTTATTTCAGACTTCTAATGTGAAAGAGAAACCGTCGATAGCGAGCACGTGGTATACGAACATTTCTATATTTTTAAAATTTTGTCTTGCAGACGGGCGGGCATAAGACAGGCTCTTGCCATGGCTGGTAAATTTCTGTTGCTCAAGAAGGTAAATAATTATTTAACGTTATCCAGCGTTTACCTTCTTCTTATCTTGTTGAATCTTGCTCCAGTTTAAGAAGATAACATACGAGTAGTTTATCTGTTATCAAAGCCTCATGATGTTCTTCTGCCTTCATATTGTTAAACAGAGATGATCTTTGTTTATTATTAAACATGCTGTAGCCACACATTAAATGAGACAGACACAACCAGACAGTATGCATTGTTTTTTTTTATCATCATCGTGTTGTGTTGCTCATGACTGAGCATCGTGACTCCCATGATAGACCTTGAGGACTCATCTCCATCAATCTCGACACTCCGTTATACGAAGGGCAGTTGTTAAGAATAGTCATGTTACGTATCTCGCTTGGTCAGTCCAAAGCATTAAGACGCAAGACTCTTCCTGTTGTGCGTCGTCCTTCTACGTTTCCAGTGGCCACAAGGCTGTCCAAATTGTTTCCTTGGCAACGAACAATGTGCCCGAAGAAACAAGAGCATCCGCCGATGGCATACGAAGGAACATTCGTTGGGAGACAGGCATCATACCGAGCAAGTCACGGAGGTCGTATAAGGCGAATATCCTCAGATTAACTATCAGTGAAAAGAGAGAAAAGCTGATAGGAGTTCAAATGTTATCGAAATAAAACCACAAATGAAAATAAATAATAATTAATATAAAAATTTACGAGAAGACAACGCACACACAACCCCTGATTCACCACCATCGAAAACAGAGGAAGCAAATAATAGTCCAAATCACAACAAAACATATTACTATTTAACTCTTACAGGCTTAGTGGTCCACGTTTTGTACCACCTTTTTTGACGCAGTACTGCACAGTGGTACACGCAATGTACCACTTATTAAACCTCTCTCTATTGCTGCACGAACGCTCAGATTATGTACCACTTCGTATAATATAATACTTATGACTCATATCCGCACAGCTGCAGGTCTGGTCCTGTTCAAATTCATTTAGCTTCTAATATTATTGACAGTTAGTTGTTCTTGGTGTGCCGACTTTGCGTATAAAAGAAAACGTTATATATTTGTATTAAATTTTAATAAAAAATTGTTGTGTTGTGATAAAATTGACTTCAGTAATTGTGGTAAATTTATATTTATTCAAGAATGTCACATCAGGGGTAGGGAACCTGTGGCCTTGAAGGCCATTCAGTGTGGAATTTTGAATGAATCCAAATCATTTTATTTTATTATACTTGAGAAAATGTAGGCTGGTCCCTGTGACATTTGAAATGTCATGTCTCAAAGGGATGGGGTAAAATCGTTTTTTTTACAAATAGAATCGTTTTTTCATAAATCGTAAAATTGTTTTTCTCTAAACTGACGTTTTAATTCCTAATTTTCATTATACTGACTTTTTAATGTATTGTATGATTTGTATCTATCTTTAAATAGGCCTAGATCCACTATGAATTAATACTAATTACGAACATTTAATTTTAAGTATAAAAAAATCGTAAAATCCAATTATCGTATACCCCATCCCTAGCCAATGCGGACTAACGTAGTGACTTTTGACAAACGTCACCAAATATTATTTGATTTTAACAAACTGCCACATTTTTACTATTTTGTAACAAGATGTATTAATTTGTCATTATTGTTAGTTTTATGTAATGTATTTACCTAAATAACTTGCTATTTATTAGAATCGAGGCTTATATTAAAGTTGATAGAATAATTAAAATAACTGAACGTCGTTAAAAGGTTGTATTGGGGAAAATTTGTGAACTGTCACAGGGACCGTGCTACATTTTCTCAAGTATAGTCCTTATTCCTTATTTGACGCTAAGAAAGATTCAATTGAAATATTGGAAAAAGTAAAAGAATACGAAAAATGTTATCTTGCTTTTAAACCATGTTTTGTCCTATATGACCCAAATCAAGATGCCCCTTAAGGTCAGAAATGACAAATATCAATCTAGAGAAGCAGTTGGAACTGCGGGTGTCCGCTACAACCAAATATAATAGTTTCCTACAAAAAGCAGCCACAGCAAAGTCATTAATAGATAAGTAAATATTAAAATTAACATTTTTCCATTATACATTGTTGCTAAGCCAAAATAAATAATAACGAAATAAAATCCAAGAAACGTTGGCATTTAAAACTAATTTGTCTATTTATTGGTCCTAAGTACAATTATATCACATTTAAAAAGTTTCTATTTTTAAGTACACTATCATTAAGATTTTTACAAAATTGTGTACATTTTCGCGTGCATCTAATTGCTTAGATTAGCGAAGTTTCTTGAATGCGACCTGTAATGTTACAGTTAACATAATACGACGTTCCGAAATAAAAAGGTTCCTCACCCCTGATCTAGACGGTTATTTTGGGAGGGGTATTTTTGAACAAAAACTGAGATGCTTAAAAAACACTTGGCCATCATTTGTACAGCTTGAACCTGACATTGAATTTGCTGTATCCACATTGACGTATGGAAGTGAAACTTGACCATCGAAGAAATATCTCCAAAGACTTGAATATAATATTTTGATACATAGAAAGTATGATTCATTTATAAGTTCTTGTTCGTACGATTTACATTTTTGACTACTTCATTTTCATTTGTTGATAACATGTAAATTTGTAGTTTTTTGTAAAAGGAAACATAAGTAAATAAAACACTTGTTTTATATTTTTATGTTCACCACTGGTTTATTTTTGGGTTTAATACCGGTTTCGAAGACAACCGTCTTCATCGTCAGGTAAAGATAAACTAAATTGCTAAAAATACATTTCCTGTACAAGTGTATATAAGAGGAATGAGGTAGGGGGAGAGATGTGATTCAATGGTAAATGTGGCGGGGAAAAAACTAAAATGATATGAAGTTTGTGTTCACCACTGGTTTATTTTTGGGTGTAATACCGGTTTCGAAGACAACCGTCTTCATCGTCAGGTAAAGATAAACTAAATTGCTAAAAATACATTTCCTGTATAAGTGTTTATAATATAAGAGGAATGAGGTAGGGGGAGAGATGTGATTCAATGGTAAATGTGGCGGGGAAAAAACTAAAATGATATGAAGTTTGTGTTCACCACTGGTTTATTTTTGGGTGTAATACCGGTTTCGAAGACAACCGTCTTCATCGTCAGGTAAAGATAAACTAAATTGTTAAAAATACATTTCCTGTACAAGTGTATATAGTATAAGAAGAATGAGGTAGGGAGAGTGATGTGATTCTATGGTAAATGTGGCGGGGAAAAAACTAAAATGATATGAAGTTTGTGTTCACCACTGGTTTATTTTTGGGTTTAATACCGGTTTCGAAGACAACCGTCTTCATCGTCAGGTAAAGATAAACTCAATTGCTAAAAATACATTTCCTGTACAAGTGTATATAGTATAAGAGGAATGAGGTAGGGGGAGAGATGTGATTCAATGGTAAATGTGGCGGGGAAAAAACTAAAATGATATGAAGTTTGTGTTCACCACTGGTTTATTTTTGGGTTTAATACCGGTTTAAAAGACAACCGTCTTCATCGTCAGGTAAAGATAAACTAAATTGCTAAAAATACATTTCCTGTACAAGTGTATATAGTATAAGAGGAATGAGGCAGGGGGAGAGATGTGATTCAATGGTAAAGGTGGCGGGGAAAAAACTAAAATGATATGAAGTTTGTGTTCACCACTGGTTTATTTTTGGGTTTAATACCGGTTTCGAAGACAACCGTCTTCATCGTCAGGTAAAGATAAACTAAATTGCTAAAAATACATTTCCTGTACAAGTGTATATAATATAAGAGGAATGAGGCAGGGGGAGAGATGTGATTCAATGGTAAATGTGGTGGGGAAAAAACTAAAATGATATGAAGTTTGTGTTCACCACTGGTTTATTTTTGGGTTTAATACCGGTTTCGAAGACAACCGTCTTCATCGTCAGGTAAAGATAAACTAAATTGCTAAAAATACATTTCCTGTACAAGTGTATATAGTATAAGAGGAATGAGGCAGGGGGAGAGAAGTGGGGAGAATGTGATTCAATGGTAAATGTGGCGGGGAAAAAACTAAAATGATTTGTAGTTTGTGTTCACCAATGGTTTATTTTTGAGTTTACTACCGGTTTCGAAGACAACCGTCTTCATCGTCAGGTAAAGATAAACTAAATTGCTAAAAATACATTTCCTGTACAAGTGTATATAGTATAAGAAGAATGAGGTAGGGAGAGTGATGTGATTCAATGGTAAATGTGGCGGGGAAAAAACTAAAATGATATGAAGTTTGTGTTCACCACTGGTTTATTTTTGAGTTTACTACCGGTTTCGAAGACAACCGTCTTCATCGTCAGGTAAAGATAAACTTAATTGCTAAAAATACATTTCCTGTACAAGTGTATATAGTATAAGAGGAATGAGGCAGGGGGAGAGATGTGATTCAGTGGTAAATGTGATGGGGAAAAAAACTAAAATGATTTGTAATTTTTCTTTTGTTTTGTCAGTGGATGAGATAAATGAATAAATATTAACATAAGTTGTAGTGGAAGGCCAAGGATAGTATGACTGGATTAAGTAAATATTAAAAAAAAACGTATAAAGTTTAATAAACCGTAGGAGTTGTATGAGAAGGTGTATGGACGTGGAAGAGGAGAACGATGTGTATTGACTTAGATGATGAAAATCTGACGCTCTGTCCTCTCTGCCAATACCGACAAGAAAATGGCGCGATGATATGTATTAGGTATTTTCTACTAAATATTAGGTGTATTAACTTCTGAAAGTGATACCAGCCGAAATACGAACCCAAGATACATACAGGATTGCTTGGCATGCATGGTAACCGCTGACAAAAGCTGTCCTTCTTAAAGCGCATAGAAAATGTTGGCTATAACCGCAAACATAGATTTAGTTTCATTGTTCTGCATAATGTTGAGTTAAACAAGAAATAAGAGACTTGTTGTATTCTTTTGTATAATATTACACATGCCGGTGCACGTGAGTGGGGTCGTGCCAGAGGAAGATTGAGAAAAGTACGGATGTACCAAAGGAACGAATAATGATAATAGTAAAAGGACACTTTAAATTGCGCCATTTGTAGAACAAACTTGCCATCATCCCATCCATCCTTGGCGTAAAAAAAGAATGAAAGAAGTCGAATAAATGCTGTAGAAATGTGTATACACTGAGAATAATTTGTGTGACAATGCATGATAGAATACCTAATTAAGTAATATGGGAAGAATGTGAATTTGTGTGACAATGCATGATAGAATACCTAATTAAATAATATGGGAAGAATGTGAATTTGTGTGACAATGCATGATAGAATACCTAATTAAGTAATATGGGAAGAATGTGAATTTGTGTGACAATGCATGATAGAATACCTAATTAAGTAATATGGGAAGAATGTGAATTTGTGTGACAATGCATGATAGAATACCTAATTAAGTAATATGGGAAGAATGTGAATTTGTGTGACAATGCATGATAGAATAACTAAGTAATATGGGAAGAATGTGAATTTGTGTGACAATGCATGATAGAATACTTAATTAAGTAATATGGGAAGAATGTGAATTTGTGTGACAATGCATGATAGAATAACTAACTAAGTAATATGGGAAGAATGTGAATTTGTGTGACAATGCATGATAGAATACTTAATTAAGTAATATGGGAAGAATGTGAATTTGAGGCTGATGTGTCGAGTAAGATAAAGATAGATGAGATGTTGAACATGTAGAACGAATGAATAAAGAAAGACTAATAAAACAGATATAAAGTGCAAGTGTGGGTGAAAGGCATGGAACAGGAAGACCAAGGAAAGTATTGTTGGATCAAGTGAATTATTTTTTTAAGTAAGGAAACGTAACAAGTCAGAGAAATTGTAATGGAATAAGAAGGTATATGGATGTGGAAGAGGAGAATGAAGTGTGTCGAGATGGGAAAGCCTGGCTTTCCTCTGACATATCTGTCTATCTTGACAGGGAAATGGCGTGATGGTAAGTACGTATCAATTTTGAAGCTAATAAAATAAAAATATCCGAAATGACAAATACCAAAGACGATTATAACGGACGAATAATAATGTAATTTGGTTGGAATTCGCGTTTTTTGCGTACGAAATTTAACGGTATTACTAAACAAAAACATTACAAATACAGGGATATAGCATAATGACGGAATAACAGGTCACGGCATGAGGCACTTCGCAGAACGTCCGGCTTCTCCGCTACTCCGAGCAGTATCGTCGTCGCCTTTCTATTAGTTCACTGCTGGACATACACGCCTCTCTGCGACTTCTCCAATAAGTATACGTCCATTGCCGTCCTGTGCCACGCCACATTATGCTTTCCAGTTAACTTATTCATTTTTATCTTACAAAAAGGGTATGTCCATTGCCGTCCTGTGTCATGGACAAACACCGTAAAGTGTATGTTCATTACCGTCCTGTGTCATGGACAAACACCAAGAAGTATACGTTCATTGCCGTCCCGTGCCACATTATGCTTTCAAGGTAACTTATTAATTTATTTTATCTTACAAAAAGTGTATGTCCATTGCGGTCCTGTGTCATGGACAAACACCGTAAAGTGTATGTTCATTGCCGTCCTGTGTCATGGACAAACGCCAAAAAGTGTATGTTCATTGCCGTCCCGTGCCACATAATGCTTTCAAGTTAACTTATTAATTTATTTTATCTTACAAAAAGTGTATGTCCATTGCCGTCCTGTGTCATGGACAAACACCGTAAAGTGTATGTTCATTGCCGTCCTGTGTCATGGACAAACACCAAAAAGTGTATGTTCATTGCCGTCCCGTGCCACATAATGCTTTCAAGTTAACTTATTAATTTATTTTATCTTACAAAAAGTGTATATCCATTGCCGTCCTGTGTCATGGACAAACACCGTAAAGTGTATGTTCATTGCCGTCCTGTGTCATGGACGAACACCAAAAAGTGTATGTCCATTGCCGTGCTGTGTCATAACCAAACACCAAAAAGTGTATGTCCATTGCCGTCCTGTGTCATAGACAAACACCAAAAAGGGTATGTCCATTGCCGTCCTGTGTCATGGACAAACACCAAAAAGTGTATGTCCATTGCCGTCCTGTGTCATGGACAAACACCAAAAAGTGTATGTCCATTGCCGTCCTGTGTCATAGACAAACACCAAAAAGTGTATGTTCTTTGCCGTCCTGTGTCATGTACAAACACCAAAAAGTGTATGTCCATTGCCGTCCTGTGTCATGGACAAACACCAAAAAGTGTATGTCCACTGACGTCCTGTGTTCTGGACGTTCATCAAAAGTGTATGTCCATTGCGGTCCTGTGTCACGTTATGCTTTCTAGTTTACTAATATATTTATTTTTGTATTTATTTTATAAAACTAACATTTACAGGTTGGGAGAGATTGCTCCAAGCTACTGTTGTTCTTATATTTATTTCATTGAAAGTGCAACCCTCAAACGGACTACTCTGTCCTAACAATGACTTGTTCTAGCTGCCTTCCATCCACCTGGTTCGATGTTACGTCAGCGAAGTGGTTCGACATATATTTTATCTTTTCCATATTTATTTTCAAACCCGCTAGTTTGTTCGCCTCCGTCAGTTCCAGTATTAGAGTCTGAAGTTGCAGGCAAAACCCTGTCGGGGTAGACAGAGACTTCAGAGCGGCAGACTTTCCTATCTCGGTACACATCCTTAGCCTATTCTATGATACATCCACACACATTCTCATACCCTACGATTTATTTGGCCACACAGGTATAGGAGCCTCGCTTGGTGCTTAAAGCTACGCTGTGAGCTAGGTGATATATCCTAGCGAACCAACGCACCGCATACTATCGCAATGGCCACACTGCAAGCTTCGCGCCACGCTACATGACGATTAGTCACCTAGTGAGTGTCCTAGCGAACAGACGTTTTGGTTAATTTTATTGTGTCACCAAGTGATTTTACAAGATGGCGGAAGTTTTAATAACAGCTGTGTATAAAAGGGAGCCTTTGTGGAACCCATCGAGTAAATTATACAAAAATGTACCTGTAATAAAATCACTTTGGAATGAAGTTGCGCAGGAAGTAAATAAAGATAAGGTAAGTTGTAATGAAATTGGTTAGTTTTGAGAGTGGCATCGTTTGTTGACTCCACCGCTCCCACATGTCAAATTAATTTGTGCGAAGCACTTTGGTGTGGTCAAGCCTGAAGTCACCTGGTCTATTAGTCATATAGCACCTAGCGAAGCACTTTGGTGTGGCCTCAGCCTTAACGTTTAATTCTTTCAGAATATCATTTAATTGGTCCAACTTTTTTTTTTCACTGGTCTTCCTTTCTCCCGCTTTCCACTCATATTTGCACTATATATATTTGTTTTGTAGGTCTTTCTCCGTTCATTCGTTCCACATGCACAAACCATCTCAGTGTTCTCATATTCATCTTACTTAAGACATTAGTTCACATTCACCCCTTATCAGTGTCAACTTGAATGGCTATGGTATATGCGATTAGCTTCACTACACGGGTATTATATGACGAGAGTGTCTGACTCTCATCCGCCCGAGAGAAGTGGGCGGTTCAACACCTCATGTTTCAGCAAGATAAGGTCCCTTTTGCAGACGTGCTTGCTGAATTAGCGTTCTTGAGACGATGTCTCAGAATTGGCCGAAAGATATCGGATCCGGCCAACTTGATTCTTGATATAAATTGTCTAGAGTAGAAGTGATGTTGGACTTGTTCCAAGTAACACGAGTATTTCTATCCACTTGGACCTAGGAGCAGTTTATGGAGAGAATATTATACGTTACACAAAACTACTTGTAATTTAAAATATGCAATATCAAAATGTGCAATACCAAAATAAATTATTTATTATACTTATCTTTTCTACTTTGCAGAAAACTATACCCCAGTTAGTGAAAAAAAAAACATTAAATCGATTTTCCTTTAACACTTCCCTTACTGTGCTAAAAAATTACGCCAGTTACGGTGTTGGACACTGAGGGTACACTAAAAATGTATGTTTTAAATTAAAATTATGCAAAATCTATTAGTTTTTTTTTAATTAGCTATAAACATCATTTTATTGTGTAATAAAATGTCGAATAATATAAAATAAGTGTAAGAAATGATAAAATAATAGTTGAAACAGAGAAGTGACATTTCTATACGAATATAATTTTCCCACTGCGTCGTTCGGTCTGCGCAACGTTCAGAATGCGCATGACTGAAAAGAGGTCTCCAACCTTTTAACACTTCCCTTACTGTGCTAAAAAATTACGCCAGTAACGGCGTTGGACACTGAGGGTACACTAAACATGTATGTTTCAAATTAAAATTATGCAAAATCTGCTAGGTCATTTTTTGTTATTAGCTATAAACATCATTTTATTATGTAATAAAATGTCGAATAATATAAAATAAAGGTAAGAAATGATAAAATAAGAGCTAAAACAGAAAGGCATTTCTATAAGAATATTATTTTTACGCTGCGTCGTTCGGTCTGCGCAACATTCAGAATGCGCATGCGTGATAAGAGATTTCCAGCCTTTTAATTTTTTTTCATAAAATTATACAATAAAATGTAGCGTGTATTTTTTTGGCAATAAAACCATAATTCGAATAAAGACAATAAATAACATATAAACAAAATATAAAATGAATATATAAATTCAAAAATCAAGGTTTTAGGGCGAGAAATTTATATAGTATAAACAAACACGAAATTCAAAATTATATTATATATAAACAAACACGAAATTCAAATCAATAAAATATATGCAATTTGGAAAATATAAACACTACAGAAAATTTGAAAATAGGACAAACATATCATATAATATAATCAAAGTTTAATCCTGTGGAGAAAGTTATCGCAATTGGGGCATGAAACCACTTTTTTTTTTACTATATTCTACGTACTAAACACGCAGGTGTTTGACAAATATTGCAGAATAGCCTGGTTTTTTTTCTCGAATGTTTTTAATAAAACCCACAACTTCCTCTTTTGAGGACCTCACGGGGTGCCAACAGGGTATTATTTACTAATGTTTCGGATATTGACTCGCCACAATATGTTAAAACTGTATTAAAAGCATCTTGTTGTTGCTATTTTTCCTTTTTAAGATATTGGGCATTGCCAATTCCAAACTTAACTCTCTTGTGAAATGTTTTCGGTGGTATTAATTATTTTGTTTCCACTCTGGATATTTGTCTATCCATAAGAGGTATGCATTCAATGCAGCCATATCTATAATTTCCATAAAAAGACGGAAAGGCCATCTTCTCGTTGACCTTGAGCAAGAGTACTCTCAAGTAATTTGGTCTCCCGTATCTACTCCAATTTTCGTATTATTATAATGATGTATAATTACTATAGTGGCTTTTGTTTTTCTGAATAATCAATTTCTGCATCATTGAATTGAGTGGATAATAATAATACTGCTTTATTTTTTGTGGTACACACGAAACAAGTATTTTATTTTCAGCTACTATGGATTGTTTTCTCTCTAGACGGTATAAATTCAAGTGAGATTACTCTTTTATTTTTTCGAAGCGTGCCAGTTAGAGTTAAACCTTTTAATAAAAGATTATCGGCTAATTTGATGGAGGTAATAAAAATACCTGTGGTTATCCTCCTGTTCGTGCCATACTGCGGTTGAACCATTTCTATAACTACTCAGTTACCTTGATTTATCTCTCTCTACGATTATTTATCATACCAGAATAAGCCTGTAAATTTGTTATGCGTCATATGCCGCCGCAGTCGGCAGCAACCCAGATTTTGATGCCATATTTACCAAGTTTAGACTTCATGTACACGCGAAATGAACAATTCTCTCTAAAGTTTGGCAAACGTTCATCTACAGTTATATTCGAAGATGGAGAATAATTGCTTTTGCACATATCCATAAACATTTTTGAAATCCACTTAATTGGTTCTAATTTATCTGAAAAACCCCTGATATCTCTCTTCTCGGGTTTCTTTATCATCAAAACGAATATGACTGTAAATATAGATGAATCTATCTCGAGACAGAGCTGTTGTGAAAAATGACTGGCAAAAGGGACTTTCACTTATCCACAATTCACTCAAAGATAGCTTTCGTGTTCGATTTCTGCCAGGTGCGAGCAATATTCCAATGAATTCATATAACTCGTCTTTTGATATTGGTTGGTTCTTTTCTGAATGAATTCGATTTAAATGACGATTTGTTTCTTAAACATCACTTTTACCACCTCTTCATTTACAAACAGACAACACATATCTTTTATGGAATGTACATTTATACTTGAATTTCTCAGTCCAGAATCTTCGATGAGAATATTTGATACCCGACCGATGCCTCGAAGATTGAGGTGGTACTCGTAATGAACTCCATTCGAATCCATGTTTTGATGTAAATAATATTTCTTCGTCTTCTTCACTCGTCTCCAAATCAGAATATACTTCATCCTGTACCTCGACAAAATCTTCTGATTCTGATATATTGCCTGTCGCCTTAAATTCCAAATCGCTATCATCGCCGTCGATATTTCCCGCCATCTCAATTATTATATTTTTGAAAATGAAATAATAAATAAAATGTACATTTATTATAAAAAGAGTAATGGTACAATATAACATACCAGATAAAAAATGATAATAGAAAAAACATACCAGATAAAAATTAAAAATAACAATCAGGATTATAAAACTGGTGACGAGCCCCTGGAACGGGCGCTATACGAACTGTCAAAAAAGAATGAGTGTTTGACATTTCGTCAATTCGCGATTTAAAATCATTAATTTCTGTTGAATTAACTATGAATGTTTTGTTTCCTAATGACATCATTCAAATCATAGAGGTTTCGATGACGAATACATAAAGTATGAAGACCCTGCAAGCAGTATATTTCGAGAAATTAAATAAAATATAAGTCATGATCACTCGCTATCCATCACCGTACGGCAAGTGTTAAAATCCAACTAAAAACTTGCACTTTTCAAAGAGTTTGGAATACTCGATGTACAGTACCCGGCGGTAAGTAATACACATCGGGCTTAAGATAGATACTGTCGGCCATAGTCGGCTTTGTAGAGCGTCGTCTCTGTCATACACATGTTCCGTCGCGATTTGTCAGTCGTTGTCAAGCGACAGAGACCAAATGTGTCAAACGCAGGTTTTGGACACATTATGACGAATTGAACGTTGAAAAAAATAAAAAGTATACATCATTAATTTGTTTTGCGGTGCAAACACATATTCTGAGTTTCAAAAAAACCATAGATAGTGGAGTTCGGAGAAGTTATTTTTTGTTGATTTGACACGGAATAACCCAATAAACGATTGTAACACATTTCGGCACATGTTTGTGAAAACTTTGAGTTTTTGAGGCATACCAAATGTCTACGCATAAAATGAAAAAACATTGTTTTCGAGTAGTTGGTAGTACGAACCGACTGGAAGCATTCGAAATGTGGATACTCCGGAGAATGCTACGGATACCCTGGACGGATATGGTCAGCAACACGAGGGTTCTTTAAAGAGCCAAAGTTGATATACTGTTGCTGACTAATATTAAAATCCGAAAGGTGTCCTATTTGTGTCATGTATTTAGAGGAGAAAAGTACAAATTACTGTACCTGATCATCCAAGGCAAAATAGAGGGTCGAAGAGGTGTTAGCAGGAGGCAAATCCCCTGGCTCCGCAATATACGTGATTGGATTGGCATAAGGGGCGTTGGGGATCTTTTTCGGGCTGCCGGGGACAGAGATGCTTACTTTCAGGTGATATTCAACGTTGGGGGGGGGGGGGGGGGGGGGGGGGCTGACATGACACTAGGAAGAAGTAGGAAAAGCAAATAACACTGGATGAACTGTTAAGTTTTACTATGATCATGAAACATCCAGCTTCACCTTTCGGGCCGGGGCGAAGCCTAACCAGTAGGGACCCCCCCTCCATCACCAATCACCCCTAAGCTAACTTATCCGCCTCCACCCGGTATAATAAGCCGCCCTCAGTCTCTGATCTAGCTCATTCGTATTCAGCTCAATAAGTCTTGACATAAAGCAGTCCCACTCACTAATAATAATAAAAGGACAATCTAAATAGCGCCGTTTAGAGAGCAAACTCCTAAAGAGCGCTCTAATTCGGGATTCGAACCCACTATTTATTATTGACAGGTTAAAAACACTACAAAATAAATAAATAAGTTAAGTGTGAGGATAGGAAGGTAGTGGCTGCGGTCATTAGATAAGCTACTTTCGCGCATTTGCATATATTCAGAAAAACATATTTGGTAAGGAAACCGCAGACAACTTGCCGCGGGAAGACGAACTACAAAGAAATTTTAGTAAATATTCAGATATGTGATAGTAACACATACGGCTTTATGATATGTATAGTGTATGTGTGTACTGTTCATATTTCATCGTACCTGCTGCACGACAATGCCAGACCACACACGGCCAACGCCACGAAGGAACTGCTCACCTCGTTTAAATGGGATGTCCTGAACCATCCCGCGCATTCCCCTGACCTAGCACCTTCAGATTACTATCTCTTTACCTCCCTGAAGGTGCACATGGGTGGAAAAAGGTTTTCAACCGACGAGGAGGTGGAGAATTGGACGGAGGGGTTGGCGGGAAACTACTTCGAGGAAGGCATCAAAAAGTAGATACCCCGCTTCCCCACCTGCATTGAGAGGAATGGCGACTATGTCGAAAAATAGCTTCCATATGTACTACGGTAACCACGCAATTTTTTTGTTTAAATAAAAAAAATTGTAACCTACAAAAATTCAGTACACTTACTTTCTGGGCTTACCTAGTATGTTACAAATGAACATGTGACAGGTTAAAAAATGTTCTTAAAATAATTGACAAATAATACAAAACTTTATCTTAAACTAACATGAAGATACAACAAGCAGTAGTAATAATAAATTACAGTCATTGTTATAAAATTATTTAATAATTAAATGTATATTTAAGTTCAATATATGTTATGTATGTATACCACAAAATATTACCAAACTTCACCAAGCAGACTTACGTTATTGTCGAAGAATTATTTTATAGAGGTAAAGAACTCAGATTTGTTTTTAGTGGAACAACGCTTACATAGAACGAGAAGAATTGGATTTTTCGAGAATTTTATGGATATATCTTGAGATATAGAAAACACATGAGCTCACTTGTAGAACGAGATGCAAGTTACTTTGCAGAATCGAAACCTTCCACATCTTGATGCAGGGTTACTCAACTCCAGAGGCAAAGTACTCGTATATCTATCATTACTTACCCATACTTTTCCTTTCACACTTTTCTATCACAATGATTTTGGATTCCGCAACATTCATTCACAGATCTTTCTCTTCACATCTGGACAACCTAATACGAGTACGAGGCATATCCAGAAAGTAAGTGTACTGAATTTTTGTAGGTTACAATTTTTTTTATTCAAACAAAAAAATTACGTGGTACCGTAGTACATATGTCAGCTATTTTTCGACATAGTCGCCATTCCTCTCAATGTAGGTGGTGAAGCGGGGTATCAACTTTTTGATGCCTTCCTCGAAGTAGTTTCCCGCCAACCTCTCCGTCCACTTCTCCCCCTCCTCCTTGACCTCCTCTCGTTTTTCCACCCATGTGCAGCTTCAGGGAGGTAAAGAGATAGTAATCTGAAGGTGCTAGGTCAGGGGAATGCGCGAGATGGTTCAGGACATCCCATTTAAACGAGGTGAGCAGTTCCTTCGTGGCGTTGGCCGTGTGTGGTCTTGCATTGCCGTGCAGCAGGAAGACTCCCTTTGTCAGCATGCCTCTCCTCTTGTTCTGAATCGCCCTCCGCAATTTTTTTAGGGTCTCACAGTATCTTGAAGAGTTGATGGTCTCCCCTTGAGGCATATATTCAATTAAAAGTATGCCTTGACAGTCCCAAAACACGGATGCCATGATTTTCTCGGCTGAAATTGTGGTTTTGAACTTTTTGGCGGAGGGTGAAGAGGTGTGACGCCACTGTTGAGACTGGCTTTTGGTTTCAGGCGTGTAGTGTGCAACCCAAGTTTCATCTCCAGTAACGATGAAGCGGAGAAATTCATCTCCATGGAGTTTGCAGCGCCTCAAAAACTCTTGCCTTTTTACAACATTTCGCACTTGGCGGGAGATTGGTTTGACATTTTTCACGAAACGTGTTGTCGCGTCGACACTTCTCAACGTACTGACCTCGAACCGGTTTCGTTGCGGAGGGGAAGGGTCAGGCTACACGGAAGTGTAGCCAACATGTCGAAAATAAAATCCATCCGGTCGTGAGAGCCTCAGTACACTTACTTTCTGGATACGCCTCGTATTACGGCCGAATCTCCGAGCCGTGGGGTTTTCCAAACCTTTTCAAGTCTTGTCCCGTTGGATCTAGCGGCTCGGAACATCCGTTCTTTGTTTTCATTATAACATTTTGGATAGCGGTATTTCGATTTTTCTTCAACAAAACGGTCAACATTGTCACGAATAAATTTGATCATAAGATACAAATTTTAACGACTTGATATTTTTGCACAAAAGAAATTAAATGCACGCTTTTTTTGATATTTCGAATAAACTTAAAAACTACTCGTAGCAGACAGTATCAAAATCTGCTAAGATGATGTCTGCAAAATATTTTAGTATCAACTAATATGGGAGGGAAACGTGTGCGTGGAAAATGACTGAAATGAGCCATATAAACGACGTTTAAATGCATGCACTGAGAAGAATACATAGGGTAACAATGTATGACATAATATGGAATGAAGTAATAATAGATGATAAGGCTGATATGTTGAGTAAGTTGAAGAGCATTCTGAGATGGTTTGAGCATATAGAATGAATGAACGAAAAAAGACTAACAAAACAAATATACAGTGCAAATATGAGTAAAAGACGTGGCAGAGAAAAATCAAGGAAATTACGATTTTTTTTTATTCTATTTATTAATTTATTTTACACATGACAAGAAATATACATAATTTGCGAAAAAAACAACAGGTAATTTGATTCGGACACACAATTTTAATGGATCTGGGTTTGTTGTCTTTCATTTGTCGTGTCCCCAGTAAACTAGGCTTTTGCCTGTATCTCACTGAGGACATACAGCATGAAAAAGTAAATCGATACTTCTCTCCGATTTCGGATTATGTAAAACCCCGTTGCACATTCTCATCAACCTGATAGCAGTGACACTCAATTACATATGTATACATCGCGCGAAATTAAACTCATCACACTTCATCACTCCAGACAGACCGAAACATTCATCCCACAATATACCGCACACAATCATAAAGCAAAAAAAAATACATTTATACAAAAATATAAAAATAAAACAACAAAAAACCTCACACTCAAGAGCTCACAGAAACCTCTTCCACAAGTCATTCCTCTTGCAAGCCCAAGCACTCAAACTCATGTCGCAATAACAACCACGCTCCGGTCTACTGCCTAAACTGTTTTCCTCCCTTTACCTTTATTTAATTAAGCCCCCCATTGTATGTCATGGGAGCTAAATAGGCATATTGTCTTTGGGCAAAATATGTTCTGACTCTAGGATTGGATCAACTCAAGGATTGTTCTGACTCTAGGATTAGGAAAGTTACAAAGCAGAGAAATCGTAGGTGTATGGATGCAAAAAAAACGAAGGATCTGTGTCAAGATAGGAATGTCTTGAGCTCTGTCTGCCCCGGCAAGCAAATGACATTATGGTATGTATGTTAAAAAATGTTTTCTTGATTTGATATTTTTGTGTAAAATATAAATCCATTTGTCCTTAAAAACTAAACAAAGAATTATGTCGCTACATATTTGTACACTATTATCCTCCCTTATCCGCGGTTTCAGTTACCCACGGTCAACCGTAGTTCGAATATATCAAATGGACATTCTAACGTATCAGCAGGCCAAACGCTACGTCACAATGCCTACGTCATTAAACTTAATTTATCAATAATCAATCAATCAATTAAACAATCACACAATCACAAGAAGAAGGGATACGAGATCACAATAAGATATCTAGAGGGACCACACTCACATCACTTTTATTACAGTATATCTTATTTTATTTATTTGATTCACGACACGACAGTGCATTTTACATAGCATAAAAACAATAACCCACAAGACAAGTTGATTTAAATACTTAAAATTATTGACAAGGTTATTATACATAAAATATATTTGAAACTAACACGAAGCTACTATTAAACTTGAGTAGTAATAATTACAAAGTAATTGTAAGAAGTATAGTGCTATCTTGTAAGAAGTAATTGTAAGAAGTGTAGTGCTATCTTGTAAGAAGTAATTGTAAGAAGTGTAGTGCTATCTTGTAAGAAGTAATTGTAAGAAGTGTAGTGCTATCTTGTAAGAAGTAATTGTAAGAAGTATAGTGCTATCTTGTAAGAAGTAATTGTAAGAAGTGTAGTGCTATCTTGTAAGAAGTATAGTGCTATCTTGTAAGAAGTAATTGTAAGAAGTATAGTGCTATCTTGTAAGAAGTATTTGTAAGAAGTGTAGTGCTATCTTGTAAGAAGTATAGTGCTATCTTGTAAGAAGTATAGTGCTATCTTGTAAGAAGTAATTGTAAGAAGTGTAGTGCTATCTTGTAAGAAGTAATTGTAAGAAGTATAGTGCTATCTTGTAAGAAGTAATTGTAAGAAGTGTAGTGCTATCTTGTAAGAAGTAATTGTAAGAAGTATAGTGCTATCTTGTAAGAAGTAATTGTAAGAAGTGTAGTGCTATCTTGTAAGAAGTAATTGTAAGAAGTGTAGTGCTATCTTGTAAGAAGTAATTGTAAGAAGTGTAGTGCTATCTTGTAAGAAGTATAGTGCTATCTTGTAAGAAGTAATTGTAAGAAGTATAGTGCTATCTTGTAAGAAGTATTTGTAAGAAGTGTAGTGCTATCTTGTAAGAAGTATAGTGCTATCTTGTAAGAAGTATAGTGCTATCTTGTAAGAAGTAATTGTAAGAAGTGTAGTGCTATCTTGTAAGAAGTAATTGTAAGAAGTATAGTGCTATCTTGTAAGAAGTAATTGTAAGAAGTGTAGTGCTATCTTGTAAGAAGTAATTGTAAGAAGTATAGTGCTATCTTGTAAGAAGTAATTGTAAGAAGTGTAGTGCTATCTTGTAAGAAGTAATTGTAAGAAGTATAGTGCTATCTTGTAAGAAGTAATTGTAAGAAGTGTAGTGCTATCTTGTAAGAAGTATAGTGCTATCTTGTAAGAAGTAATTGTAAGAAGTATAGTGCTATCTTGTAAGAAGTATTTGTAAGAAGTGTAGTGCTATCTTGTAAGAAGTATAGTGCTATCTTGTAAGAAGTATAGTGCTATCTTGTAAGAAGTAATTGTAAGAAGTATAGTGCTATCTTGTAAGAAGTTATTGTAAGAAGTATAGTGCTATCTTGTAAGAAGTAATTGTAACAGGTATAGTGGTTTCTTGTAAGAAGTAATTGTAAGAAGTATAGTGCTATATTTAGTCACAAATATTTAAGTTCGATATACGTAAGAGTATGTACCAAATCCTGTAGAAATGCGTGCACTTAGAATACACGGGGTGACTGTGCATGACAGAATACAGAATGAAGTGAAAACATTACAAAATAAATATACAATGTATAAGTTGAGTGTAACGATAGGAAGGTAATGGCTGCGGCCATTGAACTACGCACTTCCCCGCATCTGCATATATTAAAAAAGTTTGGCAGGGTGCGTTTTATGTTTCAGGCCGATTTTGTTTCAGCGTGTAATGAATAATTGTGAAAATTTGCATACACTGAGAGATAAAGCAAAGTCTGGGCGACAATGTAGCCAAAAGATTGATGCAGTGAGGCAGAGTGTTGGTGAACGTCCGTGCACCTCTCATCGACGCTGTGCCCAAGAATTGGGAAGATGTCTCCATCATGTTTGTTAAAAATAATCAAAAAAGATTTGCATTTTTATCCGTATAAAATTAAATTGACACAAGAGCTACAGGAAAATAACCATAAACGGCGGCGAGATTGGAGTGCTCGGGTTTTACAGGTCGGTATAGACGACCACAATTTTTGGCAAAAAGTCATCATGAGCGGCGAGGCACATTTCGACTTGGCTGGCTTTGTTAATAAACAGAATAGCCGCTATTGGGGCACTGAAAATCCTCAATTGATATACCAACGACCATTACACCTTCGTAGAGTGACTGTATGGTGCGCCATTTGGGCCGGTGGCATCATTGGGCCATATTTCTTTGAAGATGCTAGAGGCAATGCTGGTGATCGCTATCGTGACATGTTGCGCCACCCTATATAACCATAATCTTTAATTTCGCTACATTCATTTTCAAACCTTTATCTAAACATCTATCATATATCCCATTTATTATATCTCTTAAATCTCCATGCATAACCATAGCGTCTGCATACATAACACCACACACATTTAATACCTTCATTCTTATACCTCTTCTATGATCTTTTAAATCGCGCACACATCAATCAATATATAATTATTTATCTTAATTTTATTTAAATCACGTTATTTCGAAATCGCGTATAACGCGGGATTCTATATATAGGGTCTTTCAAATTGAGCGGTTTTTTTAATTATTGGATAAACACAGATGGCGTCGCGAACTTGCCTGGGTCTTGTGACATTTTAGGAGTGTAATGTATGGCATTTATAAAAATGGAGTCGTATACAATATAACGCGTTCAACAACGCGTTCAAATTGAGAATTATTGTATCTATTGAAATCTCCGGAAACGGTGATGTTAATTGGCCACCAAGATCATGTGATCTGACACCGTTGGACTATTTTCTCTGGGGTTACGTGAAAATCCAGGTCCATAAGAATGACCCCCAATCAATTCCTGAGCTGAAGGACGAAATCATTCGCGTTATTAGCGAGTTAGAGCCGCAATTATGCCAAAATGTCATCGAAAATTTTGACAAAAGAGCGGACACCTGTGGAGCTGCAAGAGGTGGACATTTGGCGGATATTGTTTACTGTGTTTAAATGGCATACATTATGTTATACTACAATGACACAATAAAAAGTTTTTTGAAATCAAAACAAATTGTGTGTTTCATTCAAGAATTTAAAAAATATTACTTAAAAAAACCGCTCAATTTGAAAGACCCTATATATAAACGGTTCGATACAATTCGCGGTTTCAGGCATCCATGGAAGGTCTTGATACCTTATCTACCGCGGATAGGGGGACAGGACAACTGTACTTAGATCGCAATATGTGTACCGTATTACGTCAGTGCGCCAGTAAATGCTAGATTAATATGAATTTGACTAACAATATTTCCCAGTCACATCAATTTTGATACCGCGAACGTAAATCAAAGGCTAATGAGTCAACATTTTGTCATAAATCGTTTATAGCAGGAGAAGACAACCATTTTTAGTCACGTGACTAAACCGACATTGGGGTTAAGGCCTCGGCCACACAAGAAGGAACCTCGCTTGATGCTTAGAGCTATGTTGCGAGTTAGGCGACATATCCTAGCGAACCAACGTACCGCATACTATCGCAGTGGCCACACTGCACGCTTTACGCCACGTTGCATGACGATTAGTCACCGAGTGAATCTCTTAGCGAACAGACGTGTTGGTTAATTTACAAGATGGCGGAAGTTTTAATGACAGCTGTGTATAAAAAGGAACCTTTGTGGAACCCATCGAGCCAATTATAGAAAAATGTACCTGTAATAAAATCACTTCGTAATGAAGTAGCACAGAAAGTAAATAAAGATGGTAAGTTATAATGAAATTGGTAAGTTTTGAGAGTGGCATCGTGTGTTGACTCAACCGCTCCCAACTGTCAAATGAATTTGTGCGTAGCACTTCGTTGTGGCCAGGCATGAAGTCACCTAGTATATGAGTCACGTAAAATCTAGCTTAGCACCTAACGAAGCATTTTGGTGTGGTCTCGGCCTGAGGATTGCGGCTGCGCATGAATTTTTTTACCTGCATACCATCACGTCGTCACCCTGTCGGGGCACGCAGAGAGGAGATAACGCGAGGTCAGCATTAATTTCGCACTCCGCCTACTGTTACTTTACTATAATAGACCACCCACAGCAATATTGTGTGGTATATTTACGAAAAGATTATAATTAACATTTCTTAGAATTTGAAAATATTACTACGTATATACCATCATGCTATTTCCCTGTCAGAGTAGGCAGAGAGGACATAGCGACAGACTTTCCTATCTCGACAATCATCCTTAGCCTCTTTTACATCCATACACCATATCATACGACTTATGTACGTACGTAATTAAGCTCATTTCAGTATTTTTCTTCGATCACGTTTCACTCACTACCATACATTAAAGATGACAGGACGAACTCCGTGACCTAGGTGGTAAGTTTATCTTCCAAGTCGGGGGTCGCGGGTTCGGTTCCCGTTTGTACCTAATTTATTTTATCGAGATTCCAGTATTTTATCGAGTTTCACTCAAAGTCCCTGTTACATCTGCCTGGTTGATTAACCTTTCCCTTCCTGTGCTAAAAAAAATCGCCCGTTCCGGTGATATATATTCAATACAAATCAATACACATGTAAAAATGGGCGATTTAAAATCGGAAAATAAGAATATTCATAGCCAATCCGCTTAAATTAATTAAATTTGAAGTCAAAAGTAATAATACTTGAAATTTAATTGCTGAAAACATGAAAAAAACATCGGACGACGTTCACTAAACGAGAGAAGCGACCGAACTGAGATTCTATTTGTTGCGTTCCCATATACCGAAGTAGAGTGAGAATGAGACGTGAATAGCGTCGCTTCCTCACCCATACGGTTTTTTATAATGAATATACCTACGTCACACACTGGCACACGTTTGATTGTATTGGTGAATTTATTCCCGATTTTCACAAAATATCTCTGATGTGGCCGATAAGTGCTAATTATTATTAATATTATTTTTTTCATTCAATGCGTAAATGTATTACGGAGGAATACCTAAAATCTGAACCCAGTATTTATTATATTTATAGAGATAATAGTGTTTAGAAATAATGTGTACTAGTTACACATCACAGGACAGGAAGGATTAAAAGAGATTACCACATGGTAATAAACCCGCCAGGTTGTACTGTATACAAAAAAAGTTGATAATAAAATACTGTCGTGGATCTTTGACAGAAGATTTTGATACTGTCCGGTTGAGTATACACATTAGTGCTCCGTTGACTTTGTTTAATTTTGGTACACGCCGTTCAATATCTCTCGTTACTCTTCCTTCACCTGAGAAAATACTATTTTAATAAAATCCTTCAAGTTCTAATTTTTTATAAGTAAAATTTATTTTTCTTTTTCTATGAAATCCCATCCTTGTGGACGTAATTTGTGGGTGTAACGTTATTTATATGGGATTTTTATTTACTTGTTCCCACTTCACGAGGGAATATTAGTTAGGAATTATAAGGTGCCCCAAAAAATGTAAACAATTTTTACATCGTAGCGTTTACTTGCTGTAGGAATTTGTCATACATCGCATTCGTGAGGAACTTAGGCCGAGGCCACACCAAAGTGCTTCGTTAGGTGCTAAGCTAGATTTTACGTGACTCATATACTAGGTGACTTCATGCTTGGCCACACCAAAGTGCTTCGCAAACATTCATTTGTAATTTGGGAGCGGTTGAGTCAACAAACGATGCCACTCACAAAACTAACCAATTCCATTACAACTTACCTTATCTTTATTTACTTCCTGTGCAACTTCATTCTTAAGTGATTTTATTACAGGTACATTTTTGTATAATTTGCTCGATGAGTTCCACAAAGGCTCCCTTTTATACACAGCTGTTATTAAAACTTCCGCCATCTTGTAAAATCACTTGGTGACACAATAAAATTAACCAGCACGTCTGTTCGCTAGGAGATTCAGTCGGTGACTAATCGTCATGTAGCGTGGCGGGAAACGTGCAGTGTGGCCATTGCGATAGTGTGCGGTGCGTTGGTTCGCTAGGATATGTCAACTAACTCGCAGCGTAGCTCTAAGCATCAAGCGAGGCTCCTACCTGTGTGACCGAGGCCTAGGGATGACGAGAACTTGTATTTCCAGCAAGATGGTGCACCTTCCCACTACCATCGTTATGTGAGGACCTATCTTGATGAAAATTTGCCAAACAGGTGAATTGGACGTTGAGGTAATGTTGAATACCCCCACGCTCTCCAGATCTCACGTTGATGGACTTTTTTATGGGGACTCATCAAAGATCAAAGATAATGTTTATAGCACAAAACCGGCAACAGTCAATAAATTGAGAGCAGCTATGGAAAGAGAATGCACCCAAATACCAAACAAATTATTCATGATGTTCGCCATTTCACGTTATGAGCGTGCATGGCCCAGAAGTACCAACAATTTGAGCACTTGTGATTACTAAAAAAATCCACACTTGTCTTCTTTAATTTGGAGTTTTAATATTTTATATACCTTAATAAATACTGCGTTTATAATCATTCAGGTGCAGCCCATCGCTTATCGTCCCTGTCCTTGATTCAACCGTGTATGCCGTCACGGCTTGCAAGCGCCGCACATACCACGCGCTGTCCGCGCGTAGGGGGTGTCCAATCATCTATAGTGATTACTTGCGAAGGTCATGCAAAAGGAACATTTTATTACAATATGTGTAGGTATATGTTATAGTTGCAAGTGTGGCGGTCGCACACGCGGTCAATGACCGATGAAATGACCTTTGCATTCCTTAGCAATGCAAAACAAACAAGTACAAAGTCCGGTCATTCAACTCATAGCCGATGCGGAGCGCATTCCATACTAGAGCGAGAACGCACCACACCTGTCTCGCCAGTTCCGTAAATAAATCATTACCTACATACGACATTAATCGTTTTGCGGATGTAGAAACGAGACGGCGAGATATCTTGCTCGCATTCCCGCACACACGCGGGAATAGTATAAATACCTACGTTACCAATAAAATTCCTCTTTCCGCATTGCGATCGAAAACGTGTTTTATTTATCAACAAATCATCATCATCTCTCCCTTAAGGACACATATCCTAAACAAGTAATGGTAAAACACAGATGATACATTACAATACAACAGTATACAATAAAAAATTCAAAAACTAGTTTACAAATAAATTTCCTAATTTCTGTGACACATAACATACGTACGGTATAGTGTGTATATATTTTATTGGGGCACCCTGTAATATGTATAAATAAATTGAAATAATAAATAAACGTAGGTGTTCGTGATCCAGACAAGGTTAGAACCAGCTGATCTAAACGATACGTGCAAAAACAGTATATATGAAGGTCACGTTACGGCAACAATTGATTTTTTGCCGCTGTAAAACACAGAAATTTTACAAATAAGTTGTTTTAAAATCACAATAGACCGACCGTACGTACCTGCCTGTGTATTCGAGTGACTAGATCGATTTTCCTGACAACCTGGAGAGAGAAACGCGTTGACGTTTTGAGCAAAACGTCGATTTCAACAACTCGAAGCAGCTGTCTGGGAAAGATCAATACCGGGTCTGGCGAGAATGTAAACCAAAGAAAACATAATATACAATACAACGTGAATAATTGGAGATTTTAAAATCTTATATCATGCAAAACGATGGACATGAAATGTGAATTAAATAACGGATACGTAAAACTTTTGTAAGAAGTAAAAGCGCAAGATACCGCGTTATCATTTAGAAGGTCGTCTACCAATTATTGTAAAAAAGTAACTGACTGGCCTTTCACTAAAAGTTACACGTGCACCAGTTTTTTTTTATTACGAACTTGGCAGCTACGATTGATTACCATTTTTTTTTGTTGATTATCCCATCTTTTAATCAATTTAATACGTGTCCGTAACCGATACAGAATAAAACTACAAAATATACAATTGTGTTCAACGAACAACGTATACTTATATTTAATTATATTTGATGTCTGTAACACCTGGGCTTCCACGAATGCGTGAGCTTTTTATTTTGTCTCTTAGGGATACACCAGCTGACCATCTTAGAATGCGCATTTCAGCAGTTTCTAGTTGCCTGGAGTAAGAGTTTATTTATTTAATTAACGACACAACAGTGTCTTTATATACAAATGAACATGTGACAGGTTATACAAGTACTTAAAATTATTGACAAATAATACAACTTTATCTTAAACTAACATGAAGATACAAAAAGCAGTAGAATAAATTACAGTCATCGTTTTAAAATTATTTAATAATCTTTGAGAATTTTGTGGGAATTTTATGGATATATATTGAGACATAGAAAACACATGGCCTCATTAGTGGAACGAGATGCAAGTTGTGTTGCAGAATTAAAAGCTTCGCAGGGTTACTCAACTCCAGAGGCAAATTATTGTCCTTAATATTTGGTTTGTATTACGTTATTTATATTAATAAAGGAGAGAATTATATTAATAAAGGAGAGTTATACATTGTCCAGCATTCGGAGCCATAGAGGAGTGCGGGTCTGAACAATCGTTTGGTATACTTTTCCTTTTAACTTTACTGGCATTTTTGGATCACATAGAACTCCCGTCATTGATCTAAACTTCAACCATCCCACACTAATTCTATGTGTTACATCTGGTGCACATCCTCCATCGCTATGAATGAGTGACCCAAGATACTTAAAGGAAGTATGGGCACGTTGGACGCAGAGCATCCGATCACATTGTGAACCAGGCAATCTCCATGGATCTTTCTCGGATAACAACCAGAGGAAGACCAAAGAATTCATGGGTGGTGCAAAAAGATAACCTGATGCAGAGGCACGGCCTGGGGGACGTAGTCCGGGACAGAAGAGCATACAACCTGAGGACGAGGAGAGCTGACCCCAACAGTCTTCGCAGACAGTGAGTTGGGATGGAGCCAGAAAGAAGAAGAACAACGTATACTTATATGTTAGACAGTGAAACCCCGTTTTTACGTGCCCGGAATTCACGTTTTCCCGATATTTGCGTTCAATTTTTACAATCCCGTTTTATTTTAGTACACTTATTACCCGTTTTTATTTCCCGCAATTTACATTTGAAATATTTAAAATGCAAATCAATTTATAAACATATTTAATTAAATGCGCGACGATTCAAAATATTTGAAATGAATATTAGGAAGCAGAAATATGTTGTTTCTATTTATAGACACGTGTGCAAATGCAGCGCTCATAGTCTAGGTTACACGAGTCGTGTAATACGTTGCAATTGGTGGGAAATTTAGCGAATCAGAGGCAGGCAGACTGTATAGGCAGGTCAATCTGTGCTTGTGTTTTATAGGATATCGATGCTATAGTGGACAGTCACATCCACGAAAACTTATCCGACGAAGAATTATCTTGTGAAGAAGAGGTAAACTTAATCCATCCAATTCCAACAAAAGAATATGCTATGAGTCATATTGAGGGCCTTAAAAGCTACTTTACTAGTATTGAAAACGTACAAGATGAAACTTTCTTATCGATTTATAAGATCGAAAGAACTGTAAACCAGCACAAAAATATGTACCAAACCGATTTGCGTGATTATCTAAATAAAAAATAATTTTCAATTTTTTTTTCTAGCCCCGAATCTACGTTTTCCCTCTAATTATTATACAGGTCTGGTCCTGTTCAAATTAATTTAGCTTCTAATATTATTGACAGTTAGTTGTTCTTGGTGTGCCGACTTGTGCGTATAAAATAAAACGTAATATATTTGTATTAAATTTTAATAAAAAATAGTTGTGTTGTGATAAAATTGACTTCAGTAATTGTGGTAAATTTATATTTAGGTTAAAAATTAATTTTACTTGGATGTATTTCGGCATTATTTGGTGGTACATTAGAAGTACCAGTGGAAATATGGACTAGTGGTACATAAGTTGTACCACCTTACCAGGAGTTCCTTGATCTACCGAGGAAGTGGAAATATGTTCATTTAGCATTTGTATGTATCATTTTTCAAACATATTTAAAAAAATTATGAGAAACTTGACTTTTTATTTTTTGTGCAGCCTGAGTAGAAATAAGTGAAGTTTACCTGTGCCTGTAAGGGTTAATGAGTCAATAAAGCGGATGTTCGGTTCGACATATTCCCAAACATCAATATGATAAACAATTTTTTTTATTTTGCGAAAAAATAATACAAATAAATAGTTTGGTATTTACATAAAACACAATCTGCTATGCTCACTGAGCGGAAATGTAGGGTTACCAACGTGTCGTTCCGGCTAGTATAATTATTTTATTTTTCAAATTAACAGCGTATCCATTCCACGGGAGTAAATCCACAAAACCAATATGGGTCATCAAAGTGTGACAGCTAAACATCATTTGTTTTTATTATTCTTTGCATTAGGTAGTGTATTGTATTGTGTTACACTTTGCATTAGGTAGTGTATTGTATTGTGTTACACTTTGCATTAGGTAGTGTATTATATTGTGTTACACTTTGCATTCGGTAGTGTATTGTATTGTGTTACACTTTGCATTAGGTAGTGTATTGTATTGTGTTACACTTTGCATTAGGTAGTGTATTGTATTGTGTTACACTTTGCATTAGGTAGTGTATTATATTGTGTTACACTTTGCATTCGGTAGTGTATTGTATTGTGTTACACTTTGCATTAGGTAGTGTATTGTATTGTGTTACACTTTGCATTAGGTAGTGTATTATATTGTGTTACACTTTGCATTAGGGAGTGTATTGTATTGTGTTACACTTTGCATTAGGTAGTGTATTGTATTGTGTTACACTTTGCATTAGGTAGTGTATTGATTGTGTTACACTTTCATTGTACGACGATAAAGTACAACATAGAGGGCTTATTGTAATGTGACTATCCCTCCAACCAACCAGAAAGATTTTAAAGATGCCTAAGGCCTCGGCCACACAGGTAGGAGCCTCGCTTGGTGCTTAGAGCTACGCTGCGAGCTACGCGCTCTATCCTAGCGAACCAACGTACCGCATACTAACGCAATAGCCACACTGCAAGCTTCGCGCTACGCTACATGACGATTAGTAACCTAGTGAGTCTCCTAGCGAACAGACGTGTTGGTTAATTTTATTGTGTCATCAAGCGATTTTGCAAGATGGCGGAAGTTTTAATAACAGCTGTGTATAAAAGGGAGCCTTTGTGGAACCCATCGAGTAAATTATACATAAATGTACCTGTAATAAAATCACTTTGGAATGAAGTTGCGCAGGAAGTAAATAAAGATAAGGTAAGTTGTAATGAAATTGGTTAGTTTTGAGAGTGGCATCGTTTGTTGACTCAACCGCTCCCAAATGTCAAATGAATTTGTGCGAAGCACTTTGGTGTGGCCAAGCACGAAGTCACCTAGTCTATTAGTCACGTAGCACCTAGCGAAGCACTTTGGTGTGGCCTTAACCTAAGTGAAATCTAGACATGAACCATTTTTCAGTGTTCCAACGGGAATCGAACAAGCAACTCTCGGGTTAGAAGTCGGGTGTTTTACCAACTAGGTCACAGAGATCGTCACCAAAATACACAAAACACAGTCAAATTTGCATAGTTGTTAATACGAATATGTTAGTGAAATGAATTCATGGCCAGATAATGGAAATATTATATAATGAAGTGGAACAGTAGTTTTATGGTTGGCCACATACATCTGGAACTTAATGCAGTGCAGGAAAAAAATATATTTCGTTAATCATTATTATTTATAATACAATTCATTAAACAGAAAAAATATTTTTGGACAAATATATCCATTGATATTTTAACTACAATAATTTTAAATTTATTATAACAGGCACATTTTTTAGTTTATTTTTCGACATATTTCTCACTTATTCCATACAGTTTCATATACGGCATCATTTCGTTTGTTCCTTATATAGTATAAACTTTATTTTTTTATATTTCAATAAAATGTTTAAATAACACTTAGATTTTTTCATTAATTTTGTCTATTATTTTCAATATTTACCATATTGAACAAACGAAAAAGGCATGTGGTAAGGGATTAAATTGTATGTAGCTTTAAGTAATAATATTCAATACAATTTATATGATATTGTAATATACGGGCATGTTTCCCTTGTTCTTGTTGTTTTCGCTTATTGGCTCAAATCAAATAAGGCATGTGGTAAGGGATTAAATTGTATGTAGCTTTAAGTAATAATATTCAATACAATTTATATTATATTGTAATATACGGGCATGTTTCCCTTGTTCTTGTTGTTTTCACTTATTGGCTCAAATCAAATAAGGCATGTGGTAAGGGATTAAATTGTATGTAGCATTAAGTAATAATATTCAATACAATTTATATTATACTATATTGTAATATACGGGCATGTTTCCCTTGTTCTTGTTGTTTTCGCTTATTGGCTCAAATCAAATAAGGCATGTGGTAAGGGATTAAATTGTATGTAGCATTAAGTAATAATATTCAATACAATTTATATTATACTATATTGTAATATACGGGCATGTTTCCCTTGTTCTTGTTGTTTTCGCTTATTGGCTCAAATCAAATAAGGCATGTGGTAAGGGATTAAATTGTATGTAGCATTAAGTAATAATATTCAATACAATTTATATTATATTGTAATATACGGGCATGTTTCCCTTGTTCTTGTTGTTTTCGCTTATTGGCTCAAATCAAATAAGGCATGTGGTAAGGGATTAAATTGTATGTAGCTTTAAGTAATAATATTCAATACAATTTATATTATATTGTAATATACGGGCATGTTTCCCTTGTTCTTGTTGTTTTCGCTTATTGGCTCAAATCAAATAAGGCATGAGGTAAGGGATTAAATTGTATGTAGCATTAAGTAATAATATTCAATACAATTTATATTATATTGTAATATACGGGCATGTTTCCCTTGTTCTTGTTGTTTTCGCTTATTGGCTCAAATCAAATAAGGCATGAGGTAAGGGATTAAATTGTATGTAGCATTAAGTAATAATATTCAATACAATTTATATAATATTGTAATATACGGGCATGTTTCCCTTGTTCTTGTTGTTTTCGCTTATTGGCTCAAATCAAATAAGATTGTTGTAATTCGAAGCCATTTCCGAGCAAACTCCCCTTTCTCTGATTGTTGATCTATATACAAATACACTATCGTGTCTTCTCCCTGTCGAGGTAGGCAGAGAGGCGAGAGTGTCAGACTTTACCAAATTTGATAAGATCTCCCAAAAAGGGTCGTGTTGAAAATATTAACAAAACTTAAATTTTGTAAAGAAATTTTATAAAAAATAACAATACACAGACCTGTACGAACTGATAGTGACAAAAAACCATACAAATGAACAATTAATAATAGGTTGGAAAACGTTTAGAAAGAAACAGAATACGAAAGAATAAAGTAATTTGTGAGTGTTTTCTTCGTTTGTAAGTTTAGTGAATAAAATAAGGATTTTAACGCTAATTAATTAAAAACAAGCACTATCTTGTTCTGCAGAGTATGAGGGATTACAACGAGCCAACATTCGAGGGAATGGTGCACGGCTAGAGAACGTACGTTCACATACGTAAGTTAACATGCAGGGCAGTATTCTGCCATAGAACTCCACTTTTGGTATTGAACTGTAGAGTCGCCTCAGGAGCGCGTTGCTAAACTAAATCAGTGGTCCCCAACCCCCGGGCCGCGGCCCGGTACCGGGCCGTGGACCAAATTGTACTGGGCCGCGCAAGGGCCTGCTTAAAAATCCTTATTGCCATTTCCGACATCCTATCTATGTGAAGCGGGGGTTTCTGCAGTGACAGCAACCAAAACAAAACAAAGAAATAAACTGGACACAAGCAAGACACTTCGGGTGTCACAATCTCCTATTACCCCCAGATGGAACCATCTCGTTTCAACGAAGCAAGCTCAGGGTTCTCATTGATTTAGCATTCAGTTAAAATATTAAATCTGTTTTTATTCATTTTAAGGGGTAACTGTATTTTATTTTGAAGGCATGTTTAAACACGATTCAATTAAAATTATTAAATCAAAACACATAAAACTTCAACATCAAAACTTTTAAAGAAAATAGATAAATAACTTTCAAGTTAATATATCTGCAAGATATCAGAATAACATTAAAATCCCGATATTAAACCCTAAGCATTCTCAAAATTATTTTCTCTATCTTGGAAAAAAATACTTTCAATCTTCCGTTGAACCTTAAAAATATTGAAAATACCCATCAATCCAAAAGAAAATTAAAAAAATATCTGAAACTTAATAATCCTTCATTGTTATTATATATTTTTTCTTCATTTTACCCACAAACCTTGTGTTTTCTCTACTATTATTTGTCACTATAACTTATGTACCACAGTTGTACATTTTATTAGTATATATTGTACAAATATATTGTTATTAAATTTAAAAAAAAACTACATTCAACGTGTCCCCCCCCCCCTCCCCCCCCCCAGTGGGCCGCGGTAAAATTATGAAACGTTGACCGGTCCGTGGCGACAAAAAGGTTGGGGACCACTGAACTAAATGACAGAACATTCTACAGCAGAGACCTCTCCCAGTCTACTAAGATATTTGTCAACATGGCCATTGTTCTCTTATATTTTTCTATGCGTTCCTGTGACTTGGGTTCCCTATACATAAGGAACATTCGAATCCTTCAAATATCCCACCGTTTCCTTCGTCGCATCCTTAAGATCCACTGGAGTGATCATGCCAATGTTCCGGTCCTGCAACGTTACATGTATGAAATGAGCTAGTCCAGACATGTGATACGCATGAACGATCATAGGTTCCCAAAATGCGTCTTAACCCTTCCCTTACGGTGTTAAAATTGAAACGCGTGCTCCGGTGTTGGGTAGTGAGTACGCGATCAAAAATTTGCGATTTTAAATCGGAAAAATAAGAACATTCATAGATAATCCCCTTAGTTAATTATAATTGAAGTTAAAAATTATAATAATTTGAGATTTATTTGCTGAAAACATTAAAAAACCATCTGGCAACGCTCACGGAACGGGCGTACGTCTAACCTATTTGCAAGCCTAGAAGCTACTGTGGCGCGGAACGTCAGTCGCATACCCCGGCGCTTACGCTTATGCTTGCGACGTTGAGACAATTCAGCTCCTCGCAATTCAGTGGAGTATGCAAGAGTGAGATGCGAATATAGTGTCGCGCTTCCCGCATACTCTTCACCTATCGTCAAGACGAGGCACTCGCAGCGTTTAAATGCGAATTTGTTTTCGATCTTTACAAAACACCTACGATTTAGACGATAAATTCTGATTATTATTAATATTATTTTTTAAATCAATGCGTAAATATATTATGAAGGAATACCTAAAATCTTAACCTTGTATTTATTATATTTATAGAGATATTGATGGTTATTAGAAGTATAGCGGATTGCTTATGTTTAACTGTTGTGATGATTTTGATTGATATTTGTTTACTTATAGACTCAGGAATGCGGATGGATAAAAACGAAAGTGACAACAAGCGATAAATAATAAGTCTTGACAGTTGAATGGACGACAATAAAAGTATCTTTATTTCGCAGAGTGCGGACAATTTATACCAGTGAATGAATACATGGGGTATATATATCTGCCTTGCTCTATCACATGAACGGGCGGTAGGTTAATTATTTATATTTGGAGATGGCTAGCCAATTTGCGCGCTGTAAATAGTAAATATTGTCGTTGTTCGTAGTGTGTAACAATCATTGAATTCTTGATCGGTCAATGACCCTGTATGTTTATGATCAACAATAATTAATTTAATTTATTTGTGTTTTAACAATTCACTCGTTATTTTGACAATTCATTTAGGTAGGTATACAGGCAGGTACAGAAGCAACGTGTAGAAGATACCCAACACAGGGAAGGAAAGGTTAAACGGTGAAGTGATAGGCAAGCGAAGGGTTGATGAGCAGAGGAATCGCTATAAGGCGAGAGTTGCTGACTTCGTGGGAAGCGCCTGAAGAGACTAGAAGCAGGTGGCTTACGCTCGCGGTATGTGGAGAGCCATTTGTTTTCGAATTGATAGCAATTCAAAAACTAGACGTGTGAGAAATAATAGCACGCTGCGAACATGCGTCAGTATTACTAGGCGACTCAGCAGTATCCACAAGTATGTGACCGTCTGCGGGAAGGAGTACGGGTCTAGGATAGGGCTGTTCTCTCACAGACGATCACATGATCAACGTGAAGAAGCAGGTCGGAGTATGATGTCGGAATGGCGAGGGGATCTTCGGGTACGAGGTCCAACAACGACGATTAAAAATTGTCATTATAGTCTTTTGCACAATGGATCAGCTATCTTATTTTTGATATTCTTATGATGTGTACGCACGATAATATGTATTTGAGTCAACAAACTTATAGCTTGCGTAATAAAAATACTTGTAGCTGCATAACGTAAAGTTATTTTAGGTGAAGCCAAAGGAAAACAAATATGTATTTTATAATCCCTTGAGACTTCTTACACAACTGTTTTCAAGATAAGTATAACGATATTAAAGAATTTGTTATGTATATCAAATACCTCTATAAACCATACCTCGCTATAACGTGCGAGTAATCCACATAAAATCAAACTAATTGATATGGGGCACCAACTACCAACTAGATTTCAATGAAGTTGACGCTGAAGATATTCATACATTACTGATTAGCAAAGATCATATCACGAACGAGAAACTACAAGAATTGACAAAAGAAAAAATCCAATGAGAATATACTAACTCTGATATCGATGTAGAGGCGAGAGGCCTATGTTAGAAGAGAATATCATCATCATTGTCAACCAGGGTTGATCCATAGCTGGATGAAGGTCTCACCAAGTTAACTCCAATTAGTTCGATTTTTTGCTCGTTGATGCCATGTGATGTTGCCATGCTTCCTGATTTCATCTATCCAGCGTACCTTCGGTCTTCTTCTGGGCCTCTTTATGCCTCTTGGGTGCCATTGGATTATTTCGGATGTCCATCGGGAGTCTGACATTCTGGCTACGTGTCCTGCCCATTGCCGAGAGAATATACAATACTAACTCTGATATCGATGTAGAGGCGAGAGGCCTATGTTAGAAGAGTTAATGTTAAAATAATACAACAAAAATGTTATCTGATGGTTTCAGTCGAGTGTCTCATACGTTAGAAAATTTATTTATTTAATTAACGACACAACAGTGTCTTTATATATGTTACAAATGAACATGTGACAGGTTATACAAGTACTTAAAATTATTGACAAATAATACAAAACTTTATCTTAAACTAACATGAAGATACAAAAAACAGTAGTAATAATAAATTACAGTCATTGTTTTAAAATTATTTAATAATTATATGTATATTTAAGTTCAATATATATTATGTATGTATACCACAAAATATTACCAAACTTCACCAAGCAGACTTACGTAATTGTCGAAGACTTATTTTATAGAGGTAAAGAACATAAAAAAATGTTCCTGATTTTACGCGAATATGTGTAGTAAGAAGAAAAGTATTAAATGCTTTAACCGGCTACAATTAAACTTGACTTGAAAACAAGAAAAAAGTAAAGCAACCGACGCTTGATTAGTTTTTATCAAAAATGTTACCTTTTTTCACAATTTTTATTCCCTTACATACCTATTTTTTAATGTTTGCAACATATATGATTAAACTTGATTGGATTTGCCGTTAAAAAAATAATCAATTGTAAAAAATGTTTTTTTTATTTTAGGAACATATCCGTGTACATCGCGTGTGATTTTTATCTGCATTAACGACAATTTTATTGACGTAACGTATCGCTATCGTTAAGCGAGGTATTATTGTACTCGTATTATTAAATATTGAAATTAAGCATCAGCACACTTAGCATGCTTGCTTGGGATCCAGGCGTTCCGGGTTCGAGTCTCAGACTAATTCTAATTGAAGGCTTATTTAAAATTATTGTATTCCAGGCGCTTCTAACATTAAATCTTATAGCGTTTCTTAAAGAAACCGGTTTAGCGTTTGATACATTCAACGATTTATATATTATTTATAGTATAGTTTAGGCATTAACGTTGTGGAAGTTTAAAGACATTGTAATTTGTTTTATCAAACACTGTTTATTCCAGTTTTTGTAACGGTATAACCCTACCGGTTTCGAGGCTTGTTTGTGCTCCTGATGATGATGCCTTAAAATCGGTAGGATTATACCGTTACAAAAAATGGAATAAACAGTATTTGATAAAACAAATTACAAATTCATTGATTTATTTTTAAATAATCCTCAAAATAAGATAACGGCTATGTTTTGGTACAATTAATGTATATCTTTATATCATAACAGTTAAATACGGTGAAATAGCATAAAACAATTCGCAATACTAAAGCTCACTTTCCATTATTACACTTTCGTTGTTACACAGTAAACCTGGCGAGTTTATTGATATGTATGAGGCGTATCCAGAAAGCAAGTGTACTGAGGCTCTCACGACCGGATGGATTTTATTTTCGACATGTTGGCTACACTTCCGTGTAGCCTGACCCTTCCCCTCCGCAACGAGACCGGTTCGAGGTCAGTACGTTGAGAAGTGTCGACGCGACAACACGTTTCGTGAAAAATGTCAAACCAATCTCCCGCCAAGTGCGAAATTTTGTAAAAAGGCAAGAGTTTTTGAGGCGCTGCAAACTCCATGGAGATGAATTTCTCCGCTCCATCGTTACTGGAGATGAAACTTGGGTTGCACACTACACGCCTGAAACCAAAAGGCAGTCTCAACAGTGGCGTCACACCTCTTCACCCTCCGCCAAAAAGTTCAAAACCACAATTTCAGCCAAGAAAATCATGGCATCCGTGTTTTGGGACTGTCAAGGCATAATTTTAATTGAATATATGCCTTAAGGGGAGACCATCAACTCTGCAAAATACTGTGAGACCCTAAAAAAATTGCGGAGGGCGATTCAGAACAAGAGGAGAGGCATGCTGACAAAGGGAGTCTGCCTGCTGCACGACAATGCAAGACCACACACGGCCAACGCCACAAAGGAACTGTTTAAATGGGATGCCCTGAACCATCCCGCGCATTCCCCTGACCTAGCACCTTCAGATTACTATCTCTTTACCTCCCTGAAGCTGCACATGGGTGGAAAAAAGTTTTCAACCGACGAGGAGGTAAAGGAGGAGGTTTAGAAGTGGACGAAGGGGTTGGCGGGAACTACTTCGAGGAAGGCATCAAAAAGTTGATACCCCGCTTCACCACCTGCATTGAGAGGAATGGCGACTATGTCGAAAAATAGCTTACATATGTACTACCGTAACCACGTAATTTTTTTGTTTAAATAAAAAAAATTGTAACCTACAAAAATTCAGTACACTTAGTTTCTGGATATGCCTCGTAGCAATGTCTAACGATCAACCAGAAATTTATTTAAATAACTTTAAATTGATCAAAGGTTTCGGTTTTAACTTTGTGAAACTCCATATAAGAATATTTAACAATTTGTCATTCCACTAATTATATAAATCCCTGCTACACGTTTTCTAGCTTCTATCCCGAGATTATCTTTAGGCGGAATGAGAGAGCCTCGTGATAGGAGGTAGAAACACGTGTAGCGGGGATTAATGTTATAATAAAATATTGATAAAAATTCAAATATGAAAAACTTTTACATTTAAAAATATCTGAGTAACAATGGGAATCGAACATGCAACCCCCCGTTTGAAAGGCAGGCAGGCGTCTTATTAATTAGGCCACGGAGGTCGCCATTTAAGATTTCAACAATTGACGTAGTTTAATAGTTAGTATTCATGTCAAGCAAGCACATGTCTAGGATTCGAGATACGCCGGGATCTCTCTTCATTCTAAGAGAACTAGCAGGTTAAAAGGCTACAAACATTTATTAATTACCATATCCGGACCATCAATTATGCCACGTGTTTCCAGTAGGAGGCAACATAGATCGCCCTAACATTCGCATCAATCAGGTCTTGCCCAGAGCATGTAGTCCCGATGTTTGGACAAACCAGCATGTGTTCGAAGTCCTGTATATCCACACAATCACATTCAGTGCTACTTTCGTTCAAAACTCCCCCATCTTTGCATGTTCACCTTACATCTAGGCATCCCTACTCGGAGTCTACTCAGTGATCTTCAATTAGACCAAGGTAATTCTATGGCGTTTTGGTAAAGAGGTACAAGTCATCAATTATTTATTTGTCAGTTTGAAGTTTCGCAATACTTGTAGTTTTAAAAAAAAATACTTGAGGTCTGTATTTCAGGAATACAAGTGTTACAAAACTTCAAACTGACAAATAAGTAATTGATGACTTGTACATCTTTACCAAAACGCCATAGATTTGGTCTCAAGGCAGGGTTGGGTTGCAAGGCGTCCGGATTTCGGCGAGAATGTCCCGATTTTGAAACTGTAATCCCGACTCCTAATACACGGTCTCTAATTCGCGATTTGCACAGAGAATTCTAAAATCGAACTGATGACAGAAATACATTACTTTTATAATTGCAGTTTTTAAATGTTTAGTAAATGGGCAGCTGGGCAGAAAAGAGAAAAATATTGAAGACAATTATGCGGTTTTTAATGTTTTATGATTTTTTTAACAATAAAAATTCTTCATCAATATGTTATGGAATATAGACACGTAGCATGAGTATTACAATAAAATGTATTAAAAATAAGTGTTTTGGTGTCCTTTTTATTACTACAAAATCCCGATATGCTGTCCTTTATTATTATAAAATCTCGATAAGATGTTTTGGTGTCCTTTTTTATTACTATTACTATAACACCCCGATATGCTGTTTTTTATAACTATAACATCCGGATATGCTGTTTCAATGTTCTTTTTATTACTATAAAATCTCGATATACTCTTTTGGTGTCCTTTAATTATCATAAAATTCCGATATGCTATTTGTAAATCTGGCAACCCTGTCTCCAGGTGGCATCTTTTCCGAAAGCTCGATCCAGTCGTCAGGTGTTTTTGGTACAATTGAACATGTCGATCGTCTTGAAACTTGAATATCCTTATCGTTGGAATTTTAGGTTTAAACTGTCAAGATTTGAGTGATTGCTGGAGTGCAATAGCTTATAAATAATAAACGGGTGCTCTCAATTTACAGGATGGCTGACAAACATACACGACGGCGAGGTATTGCCTATCAAAGTTTGAATAATTATTTTTATTAAAGGTCTAAATGTCAAAACTTTCCTTTGTATTGATAATGCAGATAATGCTAAAAACATAGGATTGCGCATTTTCGTGTAGCAACTGAAGTGCGCACGTATAATGGACCAATACCAACTTGTACCCTAAAATAATGTTTTATTTTGACATTGTAACCTTTACATTGACGACTTAAAAGATCAGTATATTAAAAATGTTTATTAAAAACTTCGTAAATGGAATAGTTATAGCCAAACCCCTATGTTTTCGGGTAAAAATGATATATTTGGCAACCCTAATGAAAAGTGGCAACGTACTTACCGCTTCACAACCATTTTTACGTCCGTATTGGCTATATGGGACCCTATGATTCGATCCTTTGTGAACTAAACTGAAATATAACCATTTACAACACTCATTTAATAATAAGACACGGATAAACACGTTTTAGCACTGACAACAAATGATTTTACGAAGGGCGATGTACACTCCATGATTGCAATGAACATTTATTTGGGCAACAACAAAGAAGATGATCTCACAAAATGAACTGTAATTAGATATTCACCAAACACTATATATAAACACTTGTCGAATAATTATCGCACTAAGAACAGGTCGAGTCTTTCGATTCTAAACACATCGAAATCGGACAAAACAACCTGAAAGCGATGTAAACATAAAGGGAGCGCAAGTAGAGAACCGAATACTCCTCTACGAAACTAAACTGACAAAGTTACGGTCCGCAAACCAGTTGGGCCAATACAACTAAAATATCAAATACTCTAGTAGCGCCGAGTGGCGGCCTCTGCAGTCAATAGTTATGTGTAGATAAAGAAGGAAACTGTATTATTTTGGATGAGAACCTCTTAGGCTTCAGACTGTATATTTATTTATCTACTGATGAAAATATATAAATGAGTGCTTTATTAATTAACCAGAAAACCTTTATAAAACGTAAATATTTTCTACTATCAAAACATGTTTTCTTTTGAACAGAAAGGGAGTGCCAAATAAATTATGGTGATATTTATTTATTAAAAAATGACAAAAATTAAAGAACTTTTTCGTTATTTTAATAATTTTAGTTTAGACAGGTTTTAAAACTATTTTTATCATTCAAATGTGTATAATATATTAAATTTGATATAAATAATATGATATTAATTCTTATAATGAATTATTAGAAAACAATTTAGGTTGTGGGCAATTTCACTATATATTGGCTGAAATGAGTCATAGATAACGCGTATTATATAAAAACTCGGATTGAATAATTAAATTTTTTTTAAAACAAATTTTATAACTTACATTGTATGCCTTCTGCGATATTTTTCAGGAATTTTGAAAATCACTTCATACTCCCGCGCGTATACTCCACAGAAACGAAAACTTCTTTTTAATTCGGTAGTTTTTTCCATTTCACTTAATACGAAAAAGAAAATATTTGCAATAAAAAGTAATGAATAATATTTTTTTATTTAATTTAATTCGTGTTTACTTTTAAAAATATGTGTATATTGCACGTCCAGAAGGTAAATAGAAAAAATCTAGGTTTTATAAATAATTTATGATTTAATATTAATAAATAATAAAGTCGCGATTTATATATTTAAATAATCTGATTTTCAGACGGAAGCCCAACGTATTTTAGCCACTAAACAACTATATTCTTCGGCATGTTTGGATGACTCGTTCAAGAGCGCACAAATATGTGCGCGGACACCGTGCACAGATAATGCAAGTCTAAACCAGTCGAGCTGACGTATTTTTGAGAGCATGAACCTATAGAGAACAATTTTAGTGCCGCGGGCTTTCATAATAGGTGCCAGTTGTCGGAGGGATCTTTTGCCAAAGTGCCCTTTACCACAACGTATATTTTTCGAGTTCTTTACGTTTGAGTTTATCATTTTATTAAAAAATATTTAATATTATTGCAAGGTTTATTATTTTTATGAATGTTGTATTAAAAATAATATTTTAAACGATTACAATATTATTAACACGTTCCGCGCCGCGTAGGTCACCGGTGACCTACCGTGTTTTTGACCAGGGCGCCACATAGGTCACCGGTGACCTACGTGTTTTTTTTTTATAAACAGTCCCAGTGCGCCAGCGGTCACATTTACTACGAATTTTAACATTGAATGTGACCTATACGGCCCCTGAATATAATGCACATAAAAACTTCCAAAATTTTGTTTGAAAATGCAATTATTTTTAATAAACCTCCAGGTGTACATGAGCAAGCTATTACGGTTTATTTTTTTCAAGGATAAACTAGCCTCTACAATTAGGCTAGGGGGTATAGAAGAGATTCCAGGGATAACATAATGAATGGGACCATCCATTTGTCACACTCTGGAAATTTATGAGGGTGCATTGTCTATGCAAGATTGTGACCCTTTTTTTTGGAGCTATTGTCTCAGTAATCATAAGAGATTATTATGTTATGGCGTAACACTATAAAATATTACATAAATAAATAAAAATATAATAAGTAATAAATTAGGCATGCTACAATTTGTTTGGACTACAAAAGTTTATGTTGTATATACATGTATTACCGTACGACGCCGCGTAGGTCACCGGTGACCTACGCTCACAATATCACCTAAAATCAGTTTATTTTTAAAAATAAATCATTATTTATGAAGCCTATATATGTATACATAATATAAACTATAATTTGTTTAGTGGCGCAGGTACTTATTTTCTTAAAATGTACTGCGGCACGGAACGTGTTAATAGTAATAATAAAAGGGTAATTTTTATAGTGCCGTTTAGAGATCAACTTCTCCTGAAGAGTGCATCAACTCTGGACTCGAACCCACTATTATTGAGAGATTAAAAATATTACTAAATAAATCAATTTAAGTTAAGTGTAAGGATAGGATAGGAAGGTAGTCCATAATACATATAACGGGTTAGGCAGAGAGGATAAAGTCCTAGACTTTTCTATCTCGACACACACCCCTCGCCTTTTCTACCTCTATACACCTCGTACAAATCCAACGATTCTTTTGACTTTTTTTGTTTCCATCTTTCAAAATATTATTAATTTGATCCAACTATACTTTCCGTGGTATTCCTCTACCACGCCTTCCACTTACATAGGCACTATTTATTTGTTTTATCCATAATACATAAAACTTCATACCAGAAGGCATTGAACTGGTTGAACGTTAGAAATCGACGCCAAGTTCACACACTGTCTCTATTGTATAATATCCTTAACTGTTCCGCCGCCTCCTCTTATCTCACCGAAAATTTTCAGCGTCTTTCCAATCATGGATTAGCGCTACGCATCAAACAGAGGTTGTCTATTGGCCTTTTCAGTTCACCGCTCCTCTTTTTTTTACGACATCCTTTACTGTCCATGCAGTGAGACTCTGGAATCAGTTACAAACCAATATAAGACTCGCTCCGTCCTTGGCATGCTTTAAGAAGCGACTGAAAAAACTCTTCATATCAAGTCAGTAAAATATTGTGTTTAATTCCTGATTTTTCCTTTCCTCTCCACCATTCCTTCTTTTCCTTTTAATCAGGGCTGTGGAGTCGGAGCCGGAGTCGTGGAGTCGGAACATTTTAGGCGGAGTCGGAGTCGGAAAAAATCGACCGACTCCGTTTAATTATTTTAACATTTTCTTTAATGAATAACGTTACGGTATGTGTTAACTAGTTAACCTCTCATCGTTTCATGCCTGATACTATGCAGACTTTTATAATCGCAATAAACCCCAAAAGGGGATTACGTTCAGTTTACAGTTTTTACAAAATTAGATATAAAAACAGCAATACTGCGATATCCTGAAATGATTCAAGATTCAGCGCTGACCATCACGGCCTTACCACTTACCACCTACACAAGTTAAGAGCTTCCATAAATCCTGACTTATTTTGAGATCTAATTCCATTTAGACCACGAATAGGAAATAAGATTTATATAAAGTATATTTACTTTCAAAAATCTTATCTTGTGTTCTATTCAATATTGAATCAAAATAATAATAAACAATATTAATAAGATTTAGTTAACGTATGAAAACAAATGAAGCAACCTTTTTATTTTATTTTAAAGTGTTTTCTTATTTTTTTTAATACCTACCTGTGTTGTTTTTCTAATTATTTTAAAAGTTTTATTTAATTAATATATATTTTTAATATTAATTTAGTGTGAAGATATTGCTTAATGCGTATTGTTTATATATTTTTTTATAAAATTGTTTCATTTGTGTACGAATATAATTAATTTTTAATTTATACCTGTATCCATTATTAATAAGTCAATATAAATACATTAGGTAGACGCAGTAAATTATAAAATAAAATAAAAATTGAAGTCAGAGTCAAGAGTTGGAGTCGGAGTCGGTGTCGGAGTATAAAATAAAGCTGGAGTCGGAGTCGGTAAATTTTCATCCGACTCCACACATGCTTTTAATTGATATCTCACTTTATATGAAAAATATTGTTCGGGTGATTATCCATCTTTGTGGGGTTCATGGGTATATGCTCACATATGTGTTTATGGATTTCGTGTGGATGGATAGTCATTTAAATGATTTATGCGACCATGTAACTTGCTTCATTTACTTTTGTCTGGTTGGTTGGAAGAGAGTGCCGCCTGGTAATACGCTCGCCAGATTGTATTTGCAATAAAAGTGCTAAATAAATACATACATATCATAACACCGTGTTTTTTGCGGAATAAGCAGAAATAACAGATTTCCAAACTTTTCTTTGAAAGCACACAATTTTCGCCTCCTCAACATTCATATATCTCATCATGTACAATCTTCCATTATTAGTTAGTACACATGATCCAACCACGTTTTCCTTGGTCTACCTCTTCTACCCATACTTTGTGCTCCTGACTTATTTAGTTGTTTAGTCATTCATTACCTCCACATGTCCAAACCATCTTTAAGCTCATTTCTTCAACTTACATAAAACATTCATTCATCTATCCATGCATTCATTTCTGATGTCTTCATTCCGTCATCTTTCATACGCTAGCACTCCATATTTTTAGGGCACGATATATGTACATTTACCTTTCCCTTCCTGTGCTAAAAAATCCGCGCGTTCCGGTGCTATGTATTCAATACACATGTAAAAATAAGCTAGTTAAAATCGGAAAAATAAGAATATTCATAGCCAATCGCTTAAATTAATTAACTTTGAAGTCAAAAGTGATAATAATTAATATTTAATTGCTGAAAACTTAAAAAAAACCATCGGTCGACATTCACAAAACGGGCGAAGCGACCACCTCAAACGAAAGCCTGCAGAGCTACTGAAGCGAGAGAACTGAGATTCTATTTCTTGCGTTCCCATATACCGAAGTAGAGTGAGAGTGAGGCGTGAATAGCGTCGCTTCCTCACCCATAGCGGTTTTTAGAATGAATATACTTACGCCACACTGGCATACGTTTGATTGTATTGGTGAATTTATTCCCGATTTTCACAAAATATCTCTGATGTGGCCGATAAGTGCTAATTATTATTAATATTTTTTTTTTCATTCAATGCATAAATGTATTACGGAGGAATACCTAAAATTTGAACCCAGTATTTATTATATTTATAGAGATATTAAAGTTTTTAGAAGTAATGTATACTAGTTACATATCACAAGGAAGGAAGGGTTAATGACATTTAATAATGTTAACTAATGACAGGCACTTTGGGGATCGTGGGGACTTTGGGGAACCCATGGGGATCAGTTGGACTTATCCTGCGCCATTTTTTAATTGTAATTCACGTCAGAGATAATACGTTACACTTGACTTCTGTCCAAATATGTAGCATTGCCGATGCTGATGGGACCGTGGGTGATGAGTTGTTATTCATTATTGGCAGGTCTTTATATCTTAATTACATTCCTTTTTCCACCTACATGTATTTAGTGACGCGTCTAAAGCACTCATATATTTTTTTATAATATATTAAAAAACTGGCCTTTTTGAGGGGAAAAAATAGTACAAATCCAAAGCCAAGACAACGATGCGGCAAGGAAAAGCGTATAAAATAATTGAAAAATAAAGCTCAAAAATATTTAATTTACACCCGTTGCTATATACGTTGGGTAAAGTGTTTTAGCTTTTTTGAACACTGGAGGGGGGAGGATCACCCATTCTAAAATAAGAGGGAAATGTTACAGCAATTTTAGCTGTTCCCGTTAAGAACAAAATGTTATCTTTTTATTGGGGCAAGTTTTCGAATCGCCCCAGGCGCCAAAATACCTCTTCCAGGCGCTGTACAAATCATATACAATATTTTCTTATTAATTTATTTGGTATTTATATTGTAGAAATCCATTTTATTACAGAATAATTTGACACTTAAATGTGTACACAATGAACTTAAATTACAGTGACAGATCTGTTTCACTTTACAAAAGCATTGTCAAACTGTATTCAATACATTGCTTACCAAGCTTATATAGCAAAATATTTTACAATCTATGGCTTAAAACTAACATAAAATTGCTTAAATACGAGTCAACTATCCATACATGGTGGGATCCACTAGCTTTTTCACAACCAGCCCTCATAAAACTTGAATATTATTATCTTTATCCAACTTTAATGTAAATCAAGAAGTCAGTTCGTGTTCGAACCCTTGAAAAAGGAGCATTTCGTTTTTTTTAATAGTCAATCCGCCCATATCTACTATTAAATTGAGTGGTGGGCTGCCTATCGGTGGGACAGGCTGATGTTTTTATTCAAGCTTTGAAGATCCTTCTTTTTATTTTGGGTAGTTGGTTTTTGTTTTAATAGAAGCTCTGTATGTGTCTCCTCACTGGATGGTGTAATTGTAAAAGCAGGAAGAAGTTATCTGGTGCGAAAGCAGAGAATTTTTGAAGTGGTCGTGGGGAGGTTATTTTACCGCCGAGAGGGCTCGTCACCATTCTACAGAAAGAAGTAAATTCTCTTCGTATTGGGCGAAAAGCACGAACCTGGCAATAAGGATTATATTTCCACGCCATAAAAAGAAATAAATATTTAACTTAACAAACAAATATTTAGCCTTAGGATAGTACCCAAAATACTGGTGTGGGTAGATATACGAGTACATTAACTTTATTCAAAGTCTGTCCTTAAGACCTGTTAGTCGTAATTATCATTTTATAAATAACAATTTATGGTATGGAAATATAGTCATTATAACTTATTTCATATTTTTCTCCCATAATGGAGAGAAAATATCAAAAAGCCTTGCCCATCACACCAAACAATTCCTTGCTTTATTGCTTGCAATAACACCATCCAGTGAGCAGATTCTGAGGGTGCATCTTTAAAAACATAACTCAACTACCCAACACGAAAAAAAGAGCTCCAATAAAAATCCGCCTCGCCGATAGGCACCTCGCCTTAATAAAGAATAAAAAAACGTTAATTGTAATTTCTAAGGCAAATTTCAACAATGAGCAAATAATTTTTTACTTGTTTTGTAAATCTGTTTAATTTGACAACGTAATGTATTTGAAAATTTTAAAAGTGTTTCAGCATACATGTTATGTGTTTCACTTTCACTTCACGGTCATAGAATGTTTCGTTTCATTTTAACTTGTGAAGCGGCATCCTTGAAGGTGTTAATTTATAATAAGTTAATTCATTGAGGAATTGTATTCGAATTAGATAGTTCTACTTATCCTCATAGTTTGCATCGTCAATTGAATCAGAACTCAAATAAGTGACGGCTTTTTAAAAAAGTTGTAATACTTTCGGTATGCAATAACTTCTTGCATACGAGTATACACGTATGTTTTGTTTCATTTTCACTTCACAATTACAGTATGTTTTGTTTCATTTTCAGCTTACAGCATTAGGCAAATTATATAATCGAGATGTATATTTTCTGTCATATAATTACCAAAAAATAATTGACTCCTTTTAAACCACTTGAGTACTGTTTCTTGTTTTAACGAACACTTTATTTTTTTTATAAATTGTTAAATGAATTAATAACAAGATCTTTATTGGTATTAATTAAAGCATTGAACTGTTTGGCAAAGTTCAAAGATGAACAACAACAAAATCAAACTGTCTGGCTAATCGGAACATAGACTGCATTTATTGAAATTACCTACTCTGCTATTTAAACAAAATTGTGAAGACTTTATTGAGTGTTATAAGATCTTGAACATAACATACGTTATGGCTGCTCAACTCTTTGAATTAATGTATTTTGATCACAATATACGAGGCATATCCAGAAACTAAGTGTACTGAATTTTTGTAGGTTACAATTTTTTTTATTTAAACAAAAAAATTACGTGGTTACCGTAGTACATACTATATGTAAGCTATTTTTCGACATAGTCGCCATTCCTCTCAATGCAGGTGGTGAAGCGGGGTATCAACTTTTTGATGCCTTCCTCGAAGTAGTTTCCCGCCAACCCCTCCGTCCACTTCTCCACCTCCTCATTTACCTCCTCGTCGGTTGAAAACCTTTTTCCACCCATGTGCAGCTTCAAGGAGGTAAAGAGATAGTAATCTGAAGGTGCTAGGTCAGGGGAATGCGCGGGATGGTTCAGGACATCCCATTTAAACGAGGCGAGCAGTTCCTTCGTGGCGTTGGCCGTGTGTGGTCTTGCATTGTCGCGCAGCAGGCAGACTCCCTTTGTCAGCATGCCTGTCCTCTTGTTCTGAATCGCCCTCCGCAATTTTTTTAGGGTCTCACAGTATCTTGCAGAGTTGATGGTCTCCCCTTGAGGCATATATTCAATTAAAATTATGCCTTGACAGTCCCAAAACACATATGCCATGATTTTCTTGGCTGAATTTGTGGTTTTGAACTTTTTGGCGGAGGGTGAAGAGGTGTGACGCCACTGTTGAGACTGCCTTTTGATTTCAGGCGTGTAGTGTGCAACCCAAGTTTCATCTCCAGTAACGATGGAGTGGAGAAATTCATCTCCATGGAGTTTGCAGCGCCTCAAAAACTCTTGCCTTTTTACAAAATTTCGCACTTGGCGGGAGATTGGTTTGACATTTTTCACGAAACGTGTTGTCGCGTCGACACTTCTCAACGTACTGACCTCGAACCAGTCTCGTTGCAGAGGGGAAGGGTCAGGCTACACGGAAGTGTAGCCAACATGTCGAAAATAAAATCCATCCGGTCGTGAGAGCCTCAGTACACTTACTTTCTGGATACGCCTCGTACAATACATTTGAAAGGACATCAAGGGAAACTCAATTCCACTATAATCTAAAGAAATAAGATTTTGCTAACCGAGTTGTTGTGGAACAAAGAACTCGAAAGTGTATTTTTGCATTAAACCAATTTAAAAAACGTTTGGGCAAGTTCCTTCACACAAACTTAGACACACTGTTTTCTTCCATCCTTTTTTTTTCTTCATGAACAAGTCAAACTTCATGTAGATATAACAGCCTACATGTTACATGTCTATAATTATAATATTTATCAAGTTTACTACACCTAAAGTCGAATGTGTTACTGTACCGGACAGGTACAAAGACTGTATATAGGTTGTTGGTTGCCGCGTCGCGCTCCGAGAATCGAGGTAGCGAATTCCGTTTCGAAGATCCAGCAGAAGAAGAAGAAGAAGAGCAGGGAGAGATTCCTCTCAGGCAGTCGATGTCGGGTAGCGGGTCTCAAGTAAAACACAGTTACTGAGATTGTAAGTAGTGGTAATATATTTCAAAAAATCAGGTGGCCCTCTATATTAGTGGTCAGTCGGCCGTCACAAGCGCCCATTGTCCGTGAAATACGACTTTCGGGGTTTGGGCCACGCTTACGCCGACTGAACCCGGACCTACCCCCGATCGCACCGCTTTGCAAGTTACATATTTCCAATGCGGTCGCGAATGCGATCGGAGTCAAACAGACATATATTTAACATAGTAAAATATAGCAGATTTACAAGTAAAATCATATACACTTCAACATATGGAAATACAGTGTCCTTTTCATATCACATACACACACACGGGTGACGGTACACGTCCGATACAGTTACAATCATATATCGGAAGATCTACAAAGGTTTCTTTGTAGCTTGTCTTCCCTTGTTAAGTTTTTCGTGGTTTTCTTACCAAATATGTTTTTCTGAATATATGCAGATACGAGGAAGTACCTAATCTAATAGCCCACACTTTCCTATCCTAACACTCAACTTATATACAATATAATATATTTATTTCGTAATATTTTTAAGCTGTCAATCATGGTGGTTTCGAGTTAGAGGAGACGCCCTTGAGGAGACTTTACTGTCTAAGCGGTGCTATGTACATTGTCTTTTTATTATTATTATTACTTTAGTGATTTAGTGAGGTAAGGGGCAGGAGGGACGATTGCCATCGGGTGATAGGCTCAAAGTCAGGGCACTAAATTATTTTTAAAATACTTTTTCGATTTTGCCAGTCTGTTAGTCATTTTTAGTATTCAAAATTTCAAATAATGTTTGATGTTTTTGCCTTCACTCGGATAGGAAAAGTATCGAAACTACGGTGACCGGTACCTTTTTTCAAACCCATTTATTCCACAATTTTTATTTTTATAAATTCGTGACATAAGGTTTGCATGAGAATGATCGGCATGATCACATTCCATTGTTCGCATAACGGTAACTGTGTTACATAATATGATTTCTTAATCTAAGGGAAAAATATTATTCAACACATTTCGACTACAAGAATGAAACGGTCTCATAATTTTGTACGTGCCAGACACTCAGATATAGAATTGATATGCACTTTGAAATAATGTTTTAAGTGTAGCTGTAACATAAATACCATATATCTATCATACATAATAACATGTATTTTTTTTTTTAAATATCTACAATAATATTTTTTAATAACATCTTGTAAGCAACTGGCTTCTGCTTAGGTAGTTTCGTTAATCAGAATAAAAAAAGAAACTTTTCTTTCTCTAGTATTTCATTAATGTGGACATGATGAAAACAAAGCATTCACTATTGGTGACCTCAGGATTAGTTTCATGAGTCGGTGTAACAAGAATATTAAGCTATATTTTATAACCATATCTGTCCCTCTCTAAAAAAAAATATTAATGTGTTGCCTAGCTACAGGTAAACATATTTGTTTTAAAATGTTAAGGATGGTATGTAGCAAGTGGCATCCTTGTATCTATTGTTTATTATGATATGATAAACAGTAAAAAATGGAATCATCAAGTCATAAACAGTAAACAATTTAGCAAGGACGTGGCAGCTGGTATATTTTTATTCTCCTGAGATAATATTTTCACATTAAACGTTTATTGTATAACATTAAAAGAAAATTAATGCACGAAATCACAAATCACCGGGATCAGAATATTTTTTCGTGGTAAACGTTTTCATATTCAACAATTACCGCTATATTGTGATATATTTGGGTTCATATGAAAATGGAATATAATGATAACTGCTGGCTACAAACATTTTTTTCATAAATTATTATTTTATGTCTCCTGTAAAATGAAGTGAAAATCATATAGTTTGTATCATAAAAATAGCAACGATAAACTCAACATAAATATTTTCTTCAAATGCAGAACAAGAAACAGATATTTTTCATGACAGAAAAAATATCTCTGGTTTTCCGTTCTTGTCTCTGGTATTAAAATGTCATATTAAAAGTGTCAAATATTTGAGGTGCATGTTGATTGGCATACGACATAACCTTAAATTATTTTATATTCACGTGCGTTGTTTATAAAACCGTATTCAGGTAGTTAGAAGTCAAATTTGTGATAAAAATGACATCTCTAATGAAGAAAACTCAAACAGTGGTCGAAGGTAAATTTTTTTATTCATACTAATACAAATTTATTTCAATTTAGCAATCACTATAATAATATTTATAACAACAATAATAAAAAAAAACTCATTTTAGCTAGTTTAAAAGCTGTTATCATTACTAATTAGATAATTCGAACTCTCAATGTGTTAATTAATGACTGACTGAATACTTGTCAAGTTTTTCTGATTTTGTTACATTTAATTAGACTTAAGTGATAGCTCTCAGTTCGACTGATTATCTTTAAACACTATGACAGTTACTATTTTTATGTCGATCATGACAGTCCAAATACAGTGAAACCTCAAATAATTGTTTTCCTGTATGTATCGTTTATTTCATCCAGTCTCGAATTTATTCCATATAAAACGCAAAAAAATAATCGCTTCGATCGTTCCACTATGCATCGTTTTACCGCAATATTCGTTTAGAATATCACAGTTTGTACTATTTTACTTTGCAATAAAATATAAATGCTTAGTTTAAACTATAATAACGGCAGTAACAATTACCGGAACATTCAAGATGCATGTGTTTCCATAGCTGCTGTTTCACTACTCACACTGAAGAGGATAGAGAGGGACACGAGGTCGAAAGACACAGCAGAAAAAGTTGAAAATTTCGATGAAAAAGATCCACCCCCTGTTAATTGGTTTTCAGAAGCATGGACGGCATTTGAAAGCATTTTTTTATTTATATAAAATAATCATGACGAAAAAGAATGCCATTTGCTACACAAAAATACAACTGTGCTTGTGGAAATAGAACTGCTTAAAAACAAATGATGGTAGAAGTTTATTTTAATGAAATTAAAATTTGTTTCCTTTTTTATGTTTTTGATGCGATATTATTTTATTTTTATTTATACACATTTATGTAAATGTTCAAATATTTTGTAGGATTTTGAACATTTTGGTATATATCATGTTTCGTTGTATTTAGATTCAAATTATTATCTGCCTTCAGTGCTACAATCCTGACTGAATTCCTGCATCTTCTAGAATTCAACTCTGCATTCAGAGTATTGATATGTTCCCCTATTTCATTCTTGTCTCGCTAACTTTTCTTCATCCTTTAGGCATGCTGTTCAAAAGACGGACTTCCATTGGATGCATGTGCTCTGGCCATCTGAGCCTTCTTAATCTTAATATTTTTGGAGACAGCAGGTTCTTTGTAGAATTCCTACTTATCATTTTAGTGTCAACACCAAATTCTTATTTCTTTATCATGCTGGGCCACGTTGAATGTAACTCAAAGAGGATCCTGTTCATTCCTTTATTTGATCATTCCATCTTATAGAATACCTTCCTCTTGCTCGTCTTCCGTCAACTGTCCCTGCAGGGACCAGCTTCTCCAGATTTTCATTATTTTTTCTACCGACAGGCCCAAAGTTCGTTAGGATTCTTTTTCCGCATGTTGTGGAAAGCCTTTCGGTAATCTCCAATTCTTGTTTGATAGACGTTAGTGCGCCTTACGGTCTATGGGATACGTATTATCTGCCTCCATTACCACATTTCAAAGGCATCTATCATGTTTCTTTACATCATCCATGCTTCCACGTCATACAGTGTTATGGGGAATACCAGAAACATTCTGGTTCTTCTCAGTATAGACCGGTTAATCCGTATATTTGTCAGACTAATAGCTGATTTTGCCATTCCAATTCGTCTTCGAATCTCTGCTTCACATTTCCCATTCCTCGAAATAAGAGTACTTCGGTAGAAAAATTTGCTAACCTCTTCGTAATCCCTTAGTGAGTCAGTTCTTATCTGTCTCGAATCAGTCCACGATAAGGACTTTTATTTTATTTTTAGTCGTAATTGGCCGCTCTCTGTTTCAACTCGATGAATGAACTCAGCCATCTTATCTCCGTTGTTGGCTATAAGCGTTATATTGTGTGTGAATCTTTATGGAGACCACCCATCTAATATTTTCCTCATATGTTGAATAACATATTATATGCTGATTTTTTTTTCCTACTTACTATTGCATCCTCAATGTTTCAAATTGGATGTCTTAAAAAAAATTAAAATCATTCTAGTTAAAATGGACTTTCTCTGCGTGGCTTCACCACATAGACAACACTTTCTCTGTGTGGCTTCACCACATAGACAACACTTTCTTGATGAGGATACGTTGTCAATTGAAATTTGTACGTCAATGTCTTCCAACAAAAGAGATAAAAATTGTTATAAATGAATAACTCGTGCCACATCTATTGTAGATTATTGTAATTTTCTTTATTCTGGTCTGTTTGAATTGAAAATTCGTAGACTCGAGTCTGTTTTCAATATTATACTATACCATATTAGAACCGCTTCTAAAAAGTCGACATTGGCTTAAGTGTCGTGAACGGATTGATTAAAAATTTTCTCTCTTTGTATTCAAGTCTCTTAATCAGATGTTTCAATTATTTCTTTTGAATCTGCATCCGAGAGATGTTGATTTGGAGAGAAGCACTTCATCGAATAAACTAATTCTTCCGAATCGATCCAATATGGTGGAGTATTATCACCAAGTTTTTGTTATTCCTGGTCACAATTGAGGGTACTCGAACATTCTCTTGTGATTATACAAATATACATTTTTTAAATGCCAATTTTTTTTTAGAAGTGGACAGTGAATTATCTGAAGCAGAAGAATCCGCACAGTCTTCAGATAGCCAAGAAGAAAAAGAGTCATCACAGAATGAAGATGATTTTGAAAAACAAGATTCCGAGGAAGAAAGAAATTCGGGTGAAGAAAAACAATCAAGTAGTGATAATGATGATGACGTGAACTCAGGTTGGGCTGATTCCATGGCTAAAATATTAAAAACAAACAAACCAAAAGGAAAGAAGTCTTTGGTTTTATCAAAAGCAAAGAAAATCACAGATATAAAGAAGACCAAAAAAGAAGATCCAGGTTTTGAAATTATCGGGGATATGAAAGAAGAGAAACCATCAATAAAGCAGTTATCAGGTTTACTGGATGAAGACGAAGAACCAAAAGTTAAAAAGGTAATCAGTGTACCATTTTTTTTCCCATAAGATTTGAAAAATTGTACATTTTCGAGATGCCATTCATTAAACAGAACACCACGTACATGTCTTAATTCAAGACATTTTAAAATTTGAGAAACACTCCAAGTTTTCCTACTTATTTTAAGCAAAAAGCAGTAATCATATGTTTTTAAGCATGAATGCCGCATCTATTAAACAAATTCTTGATTGGTAACTTTTTGAATTATCAAGAAATACAAGTCTTTTTGATTGAAATAAAATATTTACCTAAAAATAAATTATTTTACTTTGAAGTGATTTTTCTCAACATTTTGTTGTCTGCAGTTACTTATTTTTTGCTTAATTGTTCTGCTTTGTAACACATGTCACTTCAATGATAACTTTTAGGCCTTAGCACTGAGTAAGGAAAATGAAATTATTTTTATGTATAACTGTATTTTCTTATTATATTTTTAAGTGAAAAACTTGCTTCTTAAAGTAGATTCATTTTAGGTGTTTGTGTTTTGCAAATCAAATTTATCTACTTTCGATGGCTGTACAACTCATGCAGATCGTTAGTTTAATTTCCCTCTACTTTCAGCTTTCTAAGATCATGCTGCACATTGTGTTAGTCTTTAGTTTAATTTCCCTCTACTATCAGCTTTCTAAGATCATGCTGCACATTGTGTTAGTCTTTAGTTTAATTTCCCTCTACTATCAGCTTTCTAAGATCATGCTGTACATTGTGTTAGTCTTTAGTCTAATTTCCCTCTACTATCAGCTTTTTAAGATCATGCTGCACATTGTGTTAGTCTTTAGTCTAATTTCCCTCTACTCTCAGCTTCCTAAGATCATGCTGCACATTGTGTTAGTCTTTAGTCTAATTTCCCTCTACTCTCAGCTTTCTAAGATCATGCTGCACATTGTGTTAGTCTTTAGTCTAATTTCCCTCTACTGTCAGCTTTCTAAGATCATGCTGCACATTGTGTTAGTCTTAAGTCTAATTTCCCTCTACTATCAGCTTTCTAAGATCATGCTGCACATTGTGTTAGTCTTTTTTTGCCATGTGGCTTTCTTCCATGATTTAAGACTAGCTTTAATAGATCTATTTGCGTAATTGCATTCTTTTAAATTGATCTGTTGGAAATAATAAATTTTTTTAAATCATCCATTGTAATATTTTTTATTGTAAAATAAAACTTTTTGTTAGAATTTTTAACTTAATACCTTAACTATTTTCAGAGACGTGAAGACCTGCCAAACTTCAGAGTTAAACCAAATATTTTAGAAAAGGAACGAGAAAAGATTTTATCAAAAATAGCTACAAGAGGTGTTGTACAATTGTTCAATGCAGTGAGAAATCAACAAAAAGATATAGAAACAAAAAAAGTGAAAGCAGGCCCGTTAGAACGTAAAAAGGACAAAGTGATGAAATCACTAGATAAGAATAAATTTTTGGACATATTGATGGGACAGAGTAAATCCGAAGATGTAAATAAAGAACTGATGAAAAAAGAAACAAAGAAGGAGGAAGAAGAAGGGTCCAAATGGAGTGTCTTCAGGTTTGTGATCTTCTTTATTTAACCCTTCCCTTATGGTGATAAAAATAATATGCGTGCTCCGGTGTTGGGTAGTGAGTACGCAATAAAAAATTAGCGATTTTAAATTGGAAAAATAAGAACATTCATAGATAATCCCCTTAATTAATTATAATTGAAGTTAAAAATTATAATAATTGAGATTTATTTGCTGAAAACATTATAAAACCATCTGGCAACGCTCACGGAACGGGCGTACGTCTAACCTATTTGCAAGCTTAGAAGCTACTAGTGGCGCGGAACGTCAGTCGCATACCCCGGCGCTTACGCTTATGCTTGCGACGTTGAGACAATTCAGCTCCTCGCAATTCAGTGGAGTATGCAAGAGTGAGATGCGAATATAGTGTCGCGCTTCCCGCATACTATTCACCTATCGTCAAGACACAAGGTCGAGGCACTCACAGCGTTTAAATGCGAATTTGTTTCCGATATCTTCACAAAATACTTACGATGTAGTCGATAAATTCTGATTATTATTAATTTTTTAAATCAATGCGTAAATAATCACTACCCAACACCGGAACACGCGTTTCATTTTTATCACCGTAAGGGAAGGGTTAAGGTCATCGCACGTTGCAAGCATATCAATCCGATCGCTTACGCCATCACCTTTTGCTATTCAATGCTTGCCATGCGCTTATTGCGCACACCGGGCCATCTGATCATAATGTAGTGATAATGTGAGGACCACATAAAGGGACATTTTATTATAAATAAAACTATATTACAAGCAATAATTTTACAATAATATAATAATTTTTAATCTATGTGATGCATACGTCCGATACGTAGAAGTTGTATAAGAAGGTGTATGGATGTAGAAGAGGTAAAGGATGTGTGTTAAGATAGGAAAGGCTGGCACTCTATCATCTCTGCCTACCCTGCCAAAAAAATGACGTGACTGTATTTATGTATGTATATATATATATCTAAATTTTTGAGTTTTATTATAACTTGTATCTGATATGTTATACTACCTTGATCAAAAAGTTTTAGGACTTTATTCATAAAATCGAAAATACAAGTTTATTCATCAAAATCGATATGGTCCCCTTCAAAGTAATCCCCATTGACTGCAACGCACTTACGCCAGCGTTTGATCCAATCCTCGAAACACCGCTGGTACTCAATTTTTGGTATGTCCATCAAAGCTGTCTTCGATTTTTTCATGACATCCTCTCGGGTGCTGTAACGCGTTCCGCGAAGCCGTTTTTAAAGTCGGTTGAACAGGAAAAAGTCGCAGGGAGCCAGATCAGGTGAATTCAAAGGCTGCTGGATAGTTTTCGTGTTGTTTTTGGTCAAAAACTCATGGAAATCATGTCTTTTGCAATTTCAACGCGGTCCTTTTTTTGCATGAAATTGAGGTCTTTCGGCATCAGTTTTGCAGTGACACGTCTGAGGCCCAAATCACTAACCAAAATGTCTTGAGCGGATCCATAAGCGATGTTCAAGTCCTCTGCCAGCTCTCTGATGGTCAATTTGCGGTTTTCGGCCAACATTTCTTTGATGTTATCGGATTTTTCATCAGTTTTCGACTGCCACTGCGTTCGTCATCCTCGACCGTTAAATCCGTTTTTCACACAAAATTTAATGCAAACTCGTTGATGCCATTTTCAAACTTGTAAAAAATCGAAAAATGCACAAAGGTAGATGTACTCAGTACAGCGTAACTTTTACAAATGTCAAGCTATGACGCTGAAATTTGGAGGGAAGTGTCAATGATAGATGTGGTAACCTAACAAAAAAAATCCAATCGGGTGACTGACAGCGTCACACGGTGGCCGGTCCTAAAACTTTTTGATCAAGGTAGTATACCTACAATATAAATAATGTATTTTTTATTTTCAGAGATGATTTCATGATGGGGGCTAAAATGAAGGATTGGGATAAAACTGAGAAGCAAAAGAGTGATGAAGAAAATTTATCAAGCATGAGCGAAACAGATTAATATAAAATAAATAATATAAAAAGTAGTTTTTCGTTTTTTTTTTATCCTTATAAATGATCCAATCTCAATAATTTAATGTGTCTTTATGCAGAATAGGTCGGGTAATCATTTGCTCCAAAGTAGAGGTTGATTCTTTTCCTCTGACAGAACTCAGGAGAGTAAGAATCACCGGAGAATTGTTTTTTCTTCCAAATTCATGTACACACAATATCGAAAATACTTCTATCACGTATCTGCAGCATTTCTTTATATTGTAGTTTGTCCTTCACAGCCAGGATAGAATTTTTTCTTTGCCTACTTCAATAAGGACGTGGCATGATGGCGATGTCTTCCCCTGCAAAGGTTTCTGTGGTGTTCTTGACAAAATTGGATTATTACAGATGGTAATGTGGGTAAGTTAGGGATATGAGTGGAGGGTAAGTTAGAGATAAATAAGATAGATAGAGATATGGGTGGCATGTGCAGCTTTTAGAAGCATTTGAAGACAACCCTTTTCTGTCTTATCAAAATTTACAATGGTACTATATATGAACATTGCACATATACACTATACTACACCTAAATCTGAATGTGTTAATTTCACGTATTGGAAGATCTACAAAGATTTCTTTGAAGTTCATTTTCCCTTGGTAAGTTTTCTGAGGTTTTCTTACCAAATATGTTTTTCTGAACATATGTAGATATTGGGAAATACCTAATATAATGACCGCAGCAAGTATCTAATCAAACATATCTTATTAATAAATAAAATCAAACAAGTATCTAATTGCCTAACTACACAGGTTGTATTAAAAATGAAGAATCCAGGCAGCAGATGTGAGATTGCTGGGGAGTAGGGGGAAGTCACTGGTAGATAGAATAAGAAATGGGAATACTGAACATGGAACCCCTTTTTACAATGAAGGGTCTTAGCTGTAGTCACGGGTATATTTCAAGGGCCGTACGACACTTCCGAAGAAGGTGTAGAGGTTGGGACTGAACTAACCCAACCCGAATGGAGGAGGAGACAACGCTGATGAGGATGATTACAGTGAAACATCGATCGATCGTTCCTTGGATAATCGTTTTCCCATTTGCATAGTTTATTTCCTCAGTCCTGAATTTCCATATAAAAAACATGCAAAAATAGTTCACATTGATCGTTCTTTTATGCATTGTTTTAACATTTGTTAAAAATATTGCAGCTTTTTGTACTAATTGAACAATAGTTTTTTCAAAAGAGTATAACTATATGTCGTTGAAAAATATCAAGGCTTAGTTTAAACTACTATAAAATAACGGCACTAGTATACAATGAGCAGAACATTTGAGATGCATGTGTTTCACTTAAATATTTATTACTACACGTTGGTCATTGCTGCCACTTCTAATGTCCACCCTGAAGAGTATGTGATGAGACGCAAATTTGAAGGAGACAGTAGAAGTTGAAGATTTCGATGAAGAAGATCTGCCTTCTGTAACCTCATTTTCAGAAGCATTCATGGCATTTGAAAAATTGAAAACTTTTTTATTCACCTACAATAATGATTCTGAAATGAATACCATTTGCAACGCAGAAAAACTAATGTTTACTTATGCAATTTTAAGAGCATTTAAAATTTCAAATATTTGCTTTTGTATTTTGTTTTCAGTGCAATTTTGTAATTTTATTCTTATTTACACCCATTTATATACATGAGCAAATATTTTATTTTTATTTACACCCATTTATATGCATGAGCAAATATTTTATTCTTATTTACACCAATTTATATACATGAGCAAATATTTTATTACTATTTACACCCATTTATATACATGAGCAAATATTTTATTCTTATTTACACCCATTTATATACATGAGCAAATATTTTATTACTATTTACACCCATTTATATACATGAGCAAATATTTTATTCTTATTTATACCCATTTATATACATGAGCAAATATTTTTTAGGATAATCATTTTGGTATATTACTATTTTTTTTTTGTTTTCCATATTTATCGTTAAGTTCAATAAGTTCGCTCAAAAACTATATATAGAGATTCTACTGTACTGAGAAAGAAAGACTTTTTATACAAATAAATGTATTTACTGTTAAAAACTATTATTAAATAATTTAAATTAAGTACATAAAATTATTTTATGATCAAAGTACATGTATTGCTGGGTTGGCAGAAGTGTGGAATCTGTTTGGGAATGGTGGGGTATATCCTCACGGGCAGGTTCCAAACCATTGTCTCAATGGGCACATTTATAGGGGCATTCCAGTCACACTGCTCTTGTTGCACGTGCACTTGCACTTCGCTTAGGTTCAATTCTTGGCAGGTACTTGTCACAAATTCAAAATACAGTTTCCATTTCAACGTCACTGAAATCATATTAAGATTTTGTTACGGTTAAAAAGCTATTCGTAAATCATTGCGTTATTAAATAAACCTTCAATAATTTTTTTTAACACAGACAAAAGTGCATTCAAAGAGAAAATTTGCAGGAGGAATATAAACACGCCTGCAGACTCGCTTATCCTGAAAAATAAACTTTAACTGAACAATTCATTGAGATAGGTCACTGTTTCTCAGTTAAACCAAAAATACTCGGAAAATCAAAGAGTTATCACGTCCCATTCATCAAATAGGCAAGAGTAATACATAAACATCCGAATAGTAATAAGAGAGACGAAGCATTCCACCTCACATCAGCATGGTACCCTATAATCAAATCGAAGCGAATAAATGAAATTGAACAATAACTTCAAACTTTGGGGAAGCTGTACGCTGTTCTCGTGTCGTGAACCGGGATGGACTCGTGCGTTCATGTTATGGCTGACACTACGCTGTAGGTCAAGTGGTATCCTCCGGCGTGCATCCAATTATGGCGAAGTTGATAACAAACAATAACTTCAACCTTTGTGGAAGCTGTACGCTGTTCTCGTGTCGTGAACCGGGATGGACTCGTGCGTTCATGTTATGGCTGACACTACGCTGTAGGTCAAGTGGTATCCTCCGGCGTGCATCCAATTATGGCGAAGTTGATAACAAACAATAACTTCAACCTTTGTGGAAGCTGTACGCTGTTCTCGTGTCGTGAACCGGGATGGACTCGTGCGTTCACGTTATGGCTGAGACTACGCTGTAGGTCAAGTGGTATCCTCCGGCGTGCATCCAATTATGGCGAAGTTGATAACAAACAATAACTTCAACCTTTGTGGAAGCTGTACGCTGTTCTCGTGTCGTGAACCGGGATGGACTCGTGCGTTCACGTTATGGCTGAGACTAAGCTGTAGGTCAAGTGGTATCCTCCGGCGTGCATCCAATTATGTCGAAGTTGATAACAAACAATAACTTCAACCTTTGTGGAAGCTGTACGCTGTTCCCGTGCCGTGAACCGGGATGGACTCGTGCGTTCACGTTATGGCTGAGACTACGCTGTAGGTCAAGTGGTATCCTCCGGCGTGCATCCAATTATGGCGAAGTTGATAACAAACAATAACTTCAACCTTTGTGGAAGCTGTACGCTGTTCTCGTGTCGTGAACCGGGATGGACTCGTGCGTTCATGTTATGGCTGAGACTACGCTGTAGGTCAAGTGGTATCCTCCGGCGTGCATCCAATTATGGCGAAGTTGATAACAAACAATAACTTCAACCTTTGTGGAAGCTGTACGCTGTTCTCGTGTCGTGAACCGGGATGGACTCGTGCGTTCACGTTATGGCTGAGACTACGCTGTAGGTCAAGTGGTATCCTCCGGCGTGCATCCAATTATGTCGAAGTTGATAACAAACAATAACTTCAACCTTTGTGGAAGCTGTACGCTGTTCCCGTGTCGTGAACCGGGATGGACTCGTGCGTTCACGTTATGGCTGAGACTACGCTGTAGGTCAAGTGGTATCCTCCGGCGTGCATCCAATTATGGCGAAGTTGATAACAAACAAACCCTGAATAAGTCAGACCATGCAGTACAACGGAAAGACCTTAAACCGAGAGTTCACAAACTTTTTTCGGCCGCAGACTCCTTTACCAAAAACTTTTAAAACCATCGACCCCCTAGTCATTTACTTTACTTACTCAAATTAATAAGTTTGTACAGTACTCGATATTAAATATTTCACTAGATAACATGCAACGGTTTTTCATGTCCGCACTTGCTTTGATACGTTCGATAAGAGAATGCACAGACATGTTTGAGCTACATGTGCGAGTATTTTCATGCATTCTTACGTGTGACTCTTTTAATGACACATTTTACTTTTCCTTCACAAGTTTGGTATGTAATGTGTTTTTATCAAAAAAATGTTTTTTCATTTTATTTTACTTCTTAATTAAATACCTCTTCCGACTTAATAACAACAAAAGTATTTTTTTTTTTCATGAAAGTTTATAAATAAATATGTCTAAAAAACAACAATTTAAAAAAATAATTCGTTCACTGAAAAAAAAATCTTAAAAATTGTCGATTTTTCGGACCATGAAATGAGAATCCCCCCCCCCACCCTCCTCCTTAAGTAATTTGATTTGAACAATATTTTCGACACTAATGTGAATTTTTTTTAAATTCAGGTTGAAATTGCTAAAATATTCAGTAACATCCCCATCTATCACATTCTCATCAAACACACCAATGCAAAAAAATAACAAACAAATTGAGAACTTTTTCTGAATGTTCACAGTGACCTCCCGATTGAAATGCATTTCCGAGGGTATGTTAGCATTATCTTTTTCCATCGGGCTATTTCCCTGTTAGGGTAGGCAGAGGACAGAGCGCCATACTTTCTTATTTTGTCACATCCTTAACCTTTTCTACATCCATTAACTTCTCATACAACGATTTCTCTGACTTTCTGTTTCTTTCTTTCAGAATATAATTATTTATTTATTTAACACTTTTATTGCAAATACAATCTGGCGGGCTTATTGCCAGGCGGCAATCTCTTCCAACCAACCAGACAAAAGTAAATTAAGCAAGTTATGTGGTCGCATAAATCATTCAAATGACTATCCATCCCCACGAAATCCATAAACACAATACGTGAGCATATGCCCACGAACCCCACAAAGACAGACAGTCACCCGAACATTCTTTTTCATATAAAGTGAGATATCATCAATCAAAAGGAAAGGAAGGGATGGTGGAGAGGAAAGGAAAAGAAAAATCAGGAATGAAACACGTTATTTTACTGACTAGAAATTAAGAGTTTTTTCAGTCGCTTCTTAAAGCATGCCCAGGACGGAGCGAGTCTTATATTGGTTTGTAACTGATTCCAGAGTTTTGCTGCATGGACAGTAAAGGACGACGTAAAAAAGAGGAGCGGTGAACTGGAAAGGCCAATTGAAAATCTCTGTTTGAGTGTAGCGCTAATCCATGATTGGAAAGATGCTGAAAATTTTCGGCGAGATAAGAGGGGGCGGCGGGACAGTTAAGTTATCATCCATTTGATTCAACCATACTTTCTTTGGTCTTTCTCTCACGTGCCTTCCACTCATATATGTCCTACACATCTGTTTTGTAAGTCTTTCTTCATTCATTCATTCCACATGCCCAAAACATCTCAGCATGCTTAACACATCAGTCATAACTTCACATTCATTCCTTATCATTTCATTCTGTCGTACGTTGTCACTCTATGTATTCTTCTCAATGCACGCATATCTACAGCATTCATTCGGTACCTCTCAGTCTTTTTCCATGTCCACATTTCACTCCTATACATCAAAGTTGGCACCAAAATACTATTGTGGATTATCTATTATCATAGCAGATTTTGATACTATCCGATTAGAGTTTATATGTTTTAGTGATCCATTGACTTTGTTTTCTATCACTACTGATAGAAAGGTCTGGTGCTTATTCCTCTGCCTATTCTGATAGGGGAACGGCATGATGGTATATATGCATGTATAAAGATATATTGTTAACCTGCTTCAGTTTCAAATGCTGGAGTAATGTGAAGGGGTATGGGCAGTATCAGCTGCGACCTGCTGAGACCCAAAGTAACTTCGTGGTGCCTCGCCACCGTGATGGCTCTCACAGAGTTCTCGCCAGTCCCTTGGTTTTCTTTGCTTTTGAGTTCTTCTTCACATTGAAGTGCAACAGATACCTACAAAAAAGAAGGATAAATATGCTTATTTTGTAAATTATATGATTCGAGTGAAGTGGTTGGGTCACATACTATATTAAGCTATTGTTTCTCCTTGCGGCCTCCAAAGCCTTGACATCTGCGAAGCCTTGCGGCCCCCAAAAGATAAAAAAAATGAGACTGCGACCTTCCTACAAAAACTTAATATCTTAAAACAGAATGATTAAACACTTTAATGTGGAAAACATTGTCTTGACAGGTTTGTTTCGCTTTACAAAAGCGTTGTCAAACTGCTTTTGTGAAGTGAAACAGGCCTGTCACTTCAATTGTTTATTAAGTAGAATTTTTTCACATTTAATTATTACGAGTTTTTAACAAATCAATAAATAACTTAATATCTGAGTCAGTACGCCCTTGAGAAGTCTACTCTCTAAACAGCTCTATATAAATTGAGCGTTTATTATTATTATTACACATGTATGTGCATGTGGCCGCACAAATGTTGTACTTGCACAAAGACGATAAGTCTTATTGGGCTAGATCACTAATAGGGTAGCTAAACAGTTTGAACTTATAGATCCATAAAGGTAACTATTGGAGAAAAGATATACAGAGGTAACCATGAGAGTTAACAATGTATAACAATGACATGGACTTTGGACAATAATTAAAAAAAATAAACGTATTAGGTGTTAACATAAGTTGTGTACGTTTTTTTTCCAAATTTAAAAATGAGCACCAAAAGTAAAACAAAATGGTAAAGGTGATACGTCATTCGAAAGAAAATTTTCTGCTCTACAAGATATTGTGTTTGCTTTTACATTACATATATTATTTTATTTGATTACAAGCCTTCAAAATGGAATGTCAAGTAGACGAAAGTGAGAATTTTCGACACCTCCTTCTGTTCACGTTCAATCGAGGGAATAAAACTGGCAAAGCTGCTCGCGATATTTGCGAAGTGTACGGTGAAGATGCTATGAATGAAAGGACAGCTCGTCGATGGTTTTTGCGTTTCAAAGACGGTAATTTCGACCTGAAAGACATGGAGCGTTCTGGATGACCAGGACATCGATGAGGACCGCTTAAACCATATTATTCATGAAGATCCCCTTCAAACCACCGTAGAATTGACTGAGCAGATGAATTGTAGTCACATGACTGTATACCACCATCTTAAATCAATGGGAAAAGTCCAGAAGTTGGCGCTTGGGTTCCACATGTTTTGAGTCAAAATAACAAAAATCAACATTCGACAATTTCTGCTAGTTTGCTTGCGCGTTTTCGAGCTACGCATGGCATCATTACTGGTGATGAAAAATGGTGTCTTTATGCAATGCCCAGAGCGAAACAAGGTTTGCATCCGCGCAAGACAATGATTTGCATCTGGTGGGATTGGCAAGGCGACATCCACTACGAGATACTTGAACACGGAGCTATACATTCTGCAAATGCAGCGGCTCAACACTGCAATTCAACAAAAAAGGCCAGATCGGCAATATCGCGTTATTCTGCAACACGATAACGCTCGCCCTCATATCGCCAACATTATGAACAATGCCATTCAAACGCTTGGTTGGGAAGTCCTGCCGCACCTTTCATATATATTCTCCAGACCTCGCGCCGTCGGATTTCCACCTTTTCCAGTCGGTCTCGAACAATTTGCGCGGCGTTTCCTTTAATAATGACGTCGAATTGCGGACATGGTTGGATGAATTCCTCACACAGGCATTGAAAAACTTGTAGAACGTTGGCAAGAAGTTGTAAATAATGAAGGAGAATACATTATTGACTAATTTGTTGTAAAATAATGAAGGAGAATACATTATTGGGTAATTTGTTGTAATTTTATTTTGTTGTGTCCTCTTGTTCTCTTCATTTGGAAAAAAACGGACACAACTTATGTTAACACCCAATACAATTTTTTTTTTTAATGTGATCTTTTTGTTTTTTTAACGTAATTTATTTTTATTTTTGTGACCCCCCCCCTGATATTGCACCATGCCAACAGGTTGAGATCTTTGTTAAGTTGTTGCCTAATAGTAGGGAGTCGATGTCTATCTCATACTATCCACTGGTGACAGAAAGGTTTTGATCTTGACCTAACTGCAGAATGACCTGGATAGAAGCTTTTTGTGGCATCCCTTAGTTCCAAACGTAAGGTAGAGGGTGTTGGTGAAACATTACGTACAATACATGATACACAATCAATAGGCAATCCATCACGATCAAGGGAAATATTAGTACATCCTATAGACGGATAATATCCTGTGCGCGTATTGGTTCATTGTATGCTATAAGTTTCAGCACTCGGTTTGAGTAGATTATCCTGAGGTTGTCATGGTAAAAATATCCACGTTTCAAGATGATCGGGACAGGTTCGATATACTGCGGCTTTTATCAGGCAGTTCTTTGTCACTATTTATTATTAGTATTTGTCGGCATTCGAGTCAACGCTGGTAAAACAGAATACATGTGCGACGATGCATGTCCGGATGGAGGCGCACCGATGATGATTAACGGCAACCGAATCCCCCAGGTGAATAAATTCAGATACCTGGATGCCACCATCACCTCCAATGGTGATCTCCGGACGGAGCTGCCCATCCGCATCGGAGCTGCCAGCCGGGCGTTCAACAACATGGATAGGATTTGGAAGGCGACTGGATTCAGCGTCACAACAAAATGCCACCTGTTTAACGCATGTGTCATCCCGATCCTCCTGTACGGCTGTAAATTGGCATCTCACCAAGGCTCAGGAGCGCAAGATACTTAGTTTTGAAAACAGGTGTCTCAGGAGGATATTGGGAATCAGGTGGTATGACCACATAACAAATGACGCTGTACGCCGGCGCACCCGGCAGGGGTCTGTCGTATCTGTAATTCGGGAGAGGCGATGGTCCTGGCTGGGACATGTTCTGAGAATGATCGATGATAGTTGGCCGAGGAGAGCGCTTTTTTTTCTGTCCATTGGCATCCTGACGGCCTGGAAGACCCTCTCTCACGGTGTATCGTTCCTATGACAAGGATGTCAGAGCGTTATGTCGTGAAGGGAGATTACCAAAACCGCTCTGAATGGAGAAGACTGGTGGCCTTCCTATGCTCCCTTGTGGAGCTTTAATAGAAGGGTGAATTGAAAAAAAAATTTTTTGCACTTACTAAAAAATATTTGCAAATATAATACAGTATCAATCATCATCATAATTAATTATCTTTCTTCTCCCTGGCTCCATCCCAACTCACTGTCTACGAAGACTGTTGGTGTCAGCTCTCCTCGTCCTCAGGTTGTATGCTCTTCTGTCCTGGACTACGTCCCCCAGGCCGTGCCTCTGCATCAGGTTATCTTTTTGCACCCCCCATGAATTCTTTGGTCTTCCTCTGGTTGTTATTCGAGAAAGATCCATGGACATTGCCTGGTTCACAATGTGATCGGGTGCTCTGCGTCCAACGTGCCCATACCATCTCAATCGCCTCTCCTCCATCTTACTGTTGATGTCTGTAACACCTAGGCTTCCACGAATGCGTGAGCTTTTTATTTTGTCTCTTAGGGACACACCAGCTGACCATCTTAGCATGCGCATTTCAGCAGTTTCTAGTTGCCTAGAGTAAGAGTTATACATCGTCCAGCATTCGGAGCCATAGAGGAGTGCGGGTCTGACAATCGTTTGGTATACTTTTGGATCACATAGAACTCCCGTCATTGATCGAAACTTCATCCATATTTCATAATTAATTATGTCTGATTATAATTTTGTACATCTTCCTGTACATTAAGATCACACGCCATTAAAGAAAAAGGAATGTTACCAACCTGCATACACTTAACAGTGCCAATAGAAAAGTCAAATGTCCCAACAATATCTTCACCCAATTTGTACGCAGACTTGAAAAGGCAAAACCTGGCAACTTTTCCTCGTGCATTTGATATCATGTAAAAGTTTGGACTTCGTCTGGCTGTTATATTCTGGAAGAATAAATAAAAAGGACTTTAAGTAAGAACTCGTATTTTATTGTAAAAATGTTTTTTTTTTCATTATTTTTGTAATACAAGATAATAATAATGATTTATTGATCTCATGTGAAACAGTTGAATTAAAATATTATTATTAATAGTTGGTAACAGCTAATAATGCAACTCTCCTAATCCACAAAATTTGTAAACATGCTGTTCTGTAGTGAAATTTGTAAACATGCTGTTCTGTAGTGAAATTTTTCCTTGTAACATTATGGCGCTTTCCACGGAAAATATATACAATGTAATATATAAATTTACTTTAATGAAATAAATTTACTTCATTGAGATGGACAAAATATAGTTATTGTTCAAATTATTTTTAAAAACTTATAAAAGGGGCTGTTTCAATTACTGCGTTAAAAATAACACCAGGTTGCATACACCTTGGGGCTAGAGAAGGGCCGGTGGTTGTCCACCTTTAGACACATTATATATATTTTTCGCGGAGTGTTTCTAAGCATTATATTAACCCTTCCCTTAAGGTGATAAAAATAATACGCGTGCTCCGGTGTTGGGTAGTGAGTACGCAATAAAAAATTAGCGATTTTAAATCGGAAAAATAAGAACATTCATAGATAATCCCCTTAATTAATTATAATTGAAGTTAAAAATTATAATAATTGAGATTTATTTGCTGAAAACATTAAAAAACCATCTGGCAATGCTCACGGAACGGGCGTACGTCTAACCTATTTGCAAGCGTAGAAGCTACTAATGGCGCGGAACGTCAGTCGCATACCCCGGCGCTTACGCCTTTGCTTGCGACGTTGAGACAATTCAGCTTCTCGCAATTCAGTCTAGTATGCAAGAGTGAGATGCAAATATAGTGTCGCGCTTCCCGCATATTATTCACCTATCGTCAAGACGACGCACTCGCAGCGTTTAAATGCGAATTTGTTTTCGATCTTTACAAAACACCTCGATGTAGTCGATAAATTCTGATTATTATTAATATTATTTTTTAAATCAATGCGTAAATATATTATGGAGGAATACCTAAAATCTTAACCTTGTATTTATAATATTTATAGAGATATTGATGGTTATTAGAAGCAACGTGTAGAAGATACCCAACACAGGGAAGGAAAGGTTAACTGAATCTCAGAGGTAGAAAAGAACAGCAGAGCGTCGATTATCCGAGGCTCAATTATCTATGAGTTGGATCAACGGTGGTCTTTTGTAGTAATCTCGAAATATAATTTTATCCAAATTTTGAACAAATGTTCACATTTTGAAAATAACAAAGCAAGGATCTAAACTACCGAGGGTCATCCAGAAACTAAGGATACAAGGGCTCCTGAGGCCGGGGAAATTTTTTGTTTCGAAGTTCGTACACCTGGCGTGTAGGGGGGATCCTAACGGTCAGTTTGTTTGGTCCCGCGTGTTTATCGGCCATTTTGTTCAGTCACAGTAAATTCTTTCAATGGAGAGGTCGTCGCGCGCTCCCGCCAACTCTCGTCCGTGCGAGACCCGCGCGGTCATCAGTTTTTTGACTTTGCTGAACAATACCGCCGCGAATATCCATCGGAAGCTCGTGGAAGTTTATGGTAGTGATGTGATGAGTCGACAACATGTCACGAAGTGGGTTAGGTTGTTCAGAGAAGGCCGTACTGATACTCACGACGAGGCAAGGCAGTGATTTCTGACGAATTTGTGCAAAAAATTGAAGAACAAGTTTGAAATGACCGCCGTGTGACGCTTGACGACCTTCACGAAGAATTTCCTGACATTTGTCAAAGTCTCCTTGGTAATATTGTGTCGGAAAAAACTTGCTTGCAAGAAGTTGTGTGCGAGATGGGTGCCCAGAATGCTCACACCAGAGCACCATCAAAATCGCGTGACCGCCATGCGTGAATTTTTTGATCGTTTTGCACAGGAGGGAGAAGCTTTTCTGAACTCTATCGTTACGGGGGATGAGGCGTGGGTGTGTCACTACACCCCAACAATTTTTCAATGATCAGGAGGTCGAGGAAGCTGTGAAGAAGTGGCTGAAAGAGCTGGCGGCGGAGGTCTATGACACTGGCATACAAAAGCTGGTGCCCCAACTACAGAAATGTCTGGATTTCGACGGCGATTACGTTGAAAAATAGTTTAATATATTTGTGAAGTATCCTGTGAATTTCAATTAAATACAAGCATTTTTCGATCCTACATAAATGTTGTAACCTTACTTTCTGGATGACTCTCGTATTATAAAATCCATAATTTACATTATATCAACTAATTGTAAAATTTGGATTAATTTAAAAGGCTGCACGGCCCCAGGTTCCCTACCCGTGTTCGAGGTCCTTCATTTTTCATTAATAGTGTTTAATGAATTTACAAGAACTTACTTGCATTACTTGAAGAGCAATATCTAGCGGAGTCTCGACTTTCCTTTCTTCCAAAAATGGATTAGCAGGCTGAAGTTCTTCGGTAGTTTCATTGCAGCACAAAGCGGTGACATCGGGCATGTTGGTTATTGCACTGACAGACAGAACTCTTAAAGGTATTCTGATCATCTTGATTGGAGAATTGACTCTCTGGGTTGCTACGGTTATTTTATAGGAATATTTAGCGTTTAATCCTCGATACGAGGGGGGCACTTCCATCGGTATTACTTCTTTATATAAAACTAAAAATGAAATATTACATTGTTTATTATTTTCCATAACCTACAATATATATCTACTACCTGGATCAAAAAGTTTTAGGACTTTGTTTATAAAATCGAAAATACAAGTTTATTCATCAAAATCGATATGGTCCCCTTCAAAGTACTCCCCATCGACTGCAACGCACTTACGGCAGCGCTTGATCCAATCCTCGAAACACCGCTGGTACTCAATTTTCGGTATGTCCATCAGAGCCGTCTTCGATTTTTTCATGACATCCTCTCGGGTGCTGTAACGCGTTCCGTGAAGCGGTTTTTTGAGTCGGTTAGCCAGGAAAAAGTCGCAGAGAGCCAGATCAGGTGAATTCAAAGGCTGTTGGATAGTAATCTAGTTGTTTTTTGTCAAAAACTCATGGAAATCATGTCTTTCGCAATTTCAACGCGGTCCTTTTTTAGCATGAGGTCTTTCGGCACCAACTTTGCAGCGACACGTCTGAGGCTCAAATCATTAACCAAAATGTCTTGAGCGGATCCATAAGCGATGTTCAAGTCCTCTGCCAGCTCTCTAATCCACAATTTGCGGTTTTCGGTCAACATTTCTTTGATTTTATCGATGTTTTCATCGGTTTTCGACTGCCACTGCGTTCGTCATCCTCAACCGACTCACGACCACTTCTGAAGCGTTCGTGCCACCAAAAAACACTTGTCCAACATTTCCAAGGTTTGCGGACCGTTAAATCCGTTTTTCACACAAAATTTAATGCAAACTCGTTGATGCACAGTTGATGCCATTTTCAAAGTTGTAAAAAATCGAAAACACGCACAAAGGTAGATGTACTCAGTACAGCGTAACTTTTAATGTAACCTAACAAGAAAAAAAGAATTCCAATCGGGTGACTGACAGCGCCACACGGTGGCCGGTCCTAAGACTGTTTGATCAAGGTAGTATAGAACCAAATAGAAGATATCAATTTTAAGATGCACGACTAAGATAAGTATGTGTGCATGAAAATAGAACACATTTAGAATAATGTATTCCTTGAACATGCAATTCCACCTCCTATCTCAAGACGTTATTTATTTCATATTTCAGTACAGATAACTTTAGATTTACCCTGGCACTCCGTTCCTGAAGAAGCTGATATAAAACAAATAGTTATGTTCCAGGTCTTCCTTCACATTAAATAATGTATTAAAATCTAAGATTTAATGCTTAATTCAATTTAATAAATCATTAATTTATTTTTGTGCCCAGATCATCAATTATTGCCCTATTATTCGCATCAATCAGGTCATGCCCAGAGCATGTAATTCCATCCATCATTACATATTTCTTTTCAAAATAAATTTGAAATTTGATTTCAAAATATCTAACCTATGGATGTATTTGTGTTCTATTCCTTTTCAAGAGAGAACTTTGCTTTTAGTAATGATCAATAATATCACAGAGTTCTTCAGCGAAGGTTTCTGAGGGAAGGAATGTGATATAGATGATTTGTTTTAGAAAAGTTCATTGTTTTTTTCATTCTTCTGTGCGATTAGGTTTTTGGCCAATCTTCACCGGAAACAGGTTAAGTATAGCTATTCAATAACTCTGTTATAATCTTCTTCATATGCTCTTTCTGAAGCCATGTATCAATTCTGGGAGAAGTTTGCACAATCCATTTAAACAGTTCACTGACATTTCTTGCGGAACAATGTTAATATTGTTTAATAAATATTTTTTAAAATATTGAATAAGCGCCAATAATCCTTAACAGTTTTTCTGACTTCTATATTGACAGATTTAAATATGGATTGAAAATGTTTAGTGGTCCAACAGTGGTACAAACTGACTGAATGTTAAAAGCATACTGTTAATTTGATGAAAATTATACTCTCGAGAAAAGAGTCTCGGAATAGGAGGAAGAAACATGTGTAGTGGGGTGATTAATGTAATTAGTGGAATAACAAATTAATTTATTAGTTAATCTTCTCATATAGAGGTCCGTAATTTTTAAGCCGAAACTTTTAATAAAACAAATTCTACAAAAATCTTTAGAATTATGTTAATTTTATTTTTATTACAAAGGACCAGAAGGGTAAAAATATTTTTAGGCACTAAGAGTAGATAACAGTTATACAATTTAAATTGTTTTTTTTTCTCTAAAGAAAAACCATACGTGGGCAGACATAAAAATCACACATGGACAGACATAAAAACCACACGTGGGCAGGCATAAAAATATGGAAATGTCCTATGTAGATTTCTAGTATATGATGATTAATGTTCAATATCTCAAACTTTTAGAAAATGAAGATGGGGGCGACAAAGAGTGTCACTTGAATGAGTGATGAATGAAAACAAGTCAGCTTGTCAGATAAACAATGAAGAGTCACAGGATAAGCAGGGTTGAGAAAATATCTAGGCAGGGCAGACCCCAAAACATCTAGGCAGGGCAGACCCCAAAACATCTAGGCAGGGCAGACCCCAAAACATCTGGGCAGGGCAGACCCCAAAACATCTAGGCAGGGCAGACTTCAAAACATCTAGGCAGGGCAGACTTCAAAACATCTAGGCAGGGCAGACTTCAAAACATCTAGGCAGGGCAGACCCCAAAACATCTAGGCAGGGCAGACTTCAAAACATCTAGGCAGGGCAGACTTCAAAACATCTAGGCAGGGCAGACTTCAAAACATCTAGGCAGGGCAGACCCCAAAACATCTAGGCAGGGCAGACTTCAAAACATCTAGGCAGGGCAGACTTCAAAACATCTAGGCAGGGCAGACTTCAAAACATCAAAATAAATTGGGTTCACCGAGAAAGGCAGTGAGATTTCCCTTCTTCAAATGACAAATAAAATACAAAGTGTTTTAACACTCACATGTCTTTGTTTCTCCGAGAGGAATAGTCAAGTCACAGAATAGAATTTTAGGATTAGTCTGAACAACAATCCTGCCCAAGGCGCCATTCAGTATCTGGAGAGAAGTGGTTGTGCTACCGATTGACCCTACTCGCTGCAGGCCCTTGTGCGCGGCCGACTCTTGCTTGTCTTTGGTTGAGTAGAAGCAATGAATCTGCGCCGAGGCCCATGCTAAATTCTCCAATATATCGCTGAAATCGTAAAATATTATGGATCAGTCATCTCATGTATGTATTTGTTTATTGAATGCAAGCTGTGACACTTCAGTAAGCACACAGTTTTATTATATTAAATCTTAAGTTACAATGACAAGGATATCAAATTTTGCCAAGTTAGGTTTGATGTTGGCTTATTACTTTTTATTTTTACATTTTAGCGTTAAGAGAGGCGTATGTCGCAATATAATAGTCTGGCGTTTTATCCTATCTGTTCATTTCTATAGGGAAATGGTGTGATTGTATGTTTGTCTCAAATTTCACTTACCTGTGACTCTGGGATATTTTGTGTTCTGGTTGAGTTGTGTGACAGAACGTTATAAGACATTCTACCACTTCTCCGGACAAACATACGGATCCGTTTAAGAGTTTAGCGGTTATTTCAATCATTGCATTATTTTTTTATTTAGTTTAATCAACTTAACTGTTTGTTGCGCTACTGAAATTTGCAATTGTTGTTGGCAGTTGAATACACATTCAGATGCATAGTTCGGATCAGACAAAAACTGTTTTTTTGTAGCCAAATTGAAAATTTAAACCGGATTTTTATTTTACGATTTATCCAAAATATTGACAAAAATCAGTACAATTTGACATTTCTTCAGTAAATGTTGACAACACGTCATGACGTCAGGGTATAGACATGAGTATCCTATATATAATGGAGTATACGCCAGCGTGGACGCTCACAGCAAAGAATACACAAAAGGAGCATTGAGAGATATACAATATGTTGGAATATACTAAGAGAGACCGTAAACGAAACACCTGGATTCGTAACAAAACAAAGGTAGAAGACATAATAAATGTGTTCAAGAAAATAAAGTGGCAATGGGCAGGACACGTTGCCAGAATGTCAGATTCCTGATGGACGTATGAAATAATCTAATGGTACCCAAGAGGGCCAGAATAAGAGCGAAGTTACGCTGGATATATGAAATCAGGAAGCATGGCAGCATCACATGGCACCAACGAGCAAAAAAATGAACTATTTGGAGTCAACTTGGGGAGACCTTCATCCAGCAGTGAATCGACCCTGGTTGACAATGATGATGATGATACGCCAGTGTCCTGCGGTGACAATCATCATCATCCTATCGTATAGCTCGTAACTGAGCATTGTGGCTCTTATGATATCCCTTGACGACTCCTCTCCATCCATCTTTGCACTCCGCGGTTCGAAGAGCAGTTATTGATGAGTTACATTGCGTTCCTCTATTGGTCAGTCTACCGCATTAGGACTCTTTTGTGCGTCGTCTTTCCACGATTAAAGTAACCAGAAGCCTCTTCAAACTGTCTTCATAGCCACGAGCACTGTACTCAAACAATTGGAGAACTCGTCGAAGGCACATTGTCGATAATCTGACGGTAATTCTCAGTTTTTCGAGAATGGGTGCATTAGTTTACCTTGCTGTTCATGGAATTTATAACATTCTATCTAGTTGTGGTAGACAAGACTAAAAAAGGATGAAAGGATGACGCACTTATACAATATAATCAATAGTTTCATAAAATTCAACAAGAAAATACAATTACCTCCTACCACCACCTCTGATTGACTCCTGAAAGCGTCCCGCATACTGGCGTCCAGGGGGTGAACGTCACTATTTACTCCTCACACTTGCTGCGTCTTTGGCGTAATTTAAAACATGACCCAATTGTTTATGTAATTGACCGATTTAAAAAAATGGATTAGTTATGATAACACTGAAAAAATATTGCAACGCTTGAAGCTTAAGCGTTTTTATTGACGTCGTTTTGAAGATAAAACAAAATAAGTGGGGTTTTCGACGCTTGATATTTTGTCACTACTATAAAGAATATATAAAATGCGGTATAAACCAAAATGTATTTGTATAGTATATGGTGACGATGTAGGGAACAATCCTATGTTGAATCTGGTTTAAAAACTTGTAATGTTGATGGGATACTTGAAGATGGTGTTCACTCTGGAAGGCTGATCCCCACTGATAACGACCAAATCAAGATTTTGATCTAGAATAAACAGTTTTTTTACGATACGAGAGATAGCTGAGATACTGAATATATCGAAAACCACTGTCCATGAGCATTTGATGCCATTTTCTGATGGTACATATTTGAACGAATATATGAAATGATTATTCAGAAAACACATATTATTACATTTTTTAGTAAATTGAAGAAGAAAATGATACATATGAATAAATTTTTGTGTTGACGAATTAATGACCAGTAAATGTTAATAATATAAAGTTAACACTTCATTACAAAAACTACGATTTGACAAAAAAGGATTTACGGAACGAAAATTTATTTCAAGCTGAAACCAAAGAAAATCATGATTTTCTGATTGAAAATACGAGTACTGAGATATGGAACTAGTTCCAATTTACATTGATGGCTGTAGATGTCTTTGGCATCGGCCAAAATAAATGGGAGATTGCCGAAAAATAGCTGAGAAGTGTTTTGAGCATGAATTTTTAAATTCATTGAAGGTGTTTTTTTATAATACTTATCTTGTAATTTAATGTTTATAAAATATAACAAATTATTATTGTAAGATGAGGTTTTCCGTTCATCATTTCACTTGTCCACTAGGTAATCTGCACTGCCTTTGCTTTGCATGTGTCATTGTATGTGGAATATTAATCGTGAAAAAATCACTTGACATTGGCGTATACTCCTTTATATATAAGAGTTAACAACTATTATTCAAGAAGAAAAAGTTTTCGTAAAAAATGGCTGCTAGGGCACTAGGTATATGTCAATGCCTTTTGAAGCCATTCCAAAGACTGGCGATTAATGATAGTAAGCGATTAATATGTACCAGCAGTATCCGTGGCAATGATTTATTATCAACAAATAATCCCAGAATCAACAGCCATAGGGCAGTTTCATTCTTTACTAAACGTAAGTTTTTTAGGTTATGTAGATTGATAATTAAATTGTGAAAGAATTAAGTTATTGCCAATGTGGAGCGTTACCTGGCCTAAGAATATGACCGATTTGTATTCTCTACAATAGCCAGAAATATATTGTGGATATTTCAGAATCATAGTGGATGTGTTGATATTTCTGGTTACGGTTCTATTGCGGCTTTATCCGTCTTATGACACTTTTACAATGGAAACAATACGGAAGAGTCTAGGAAAAAATATTCCATGCATTGTAATTACCATATCTTCAAAAGCTCATATTTAAAATTGAAATCGTCGTTGCTGGGCCGCGTCCCCGAGGATTCCCTCACCATTCTAACGTAAATTCAGTTGGGAAATGAAGCTGTGCCTTGGAGTTTGGTTTCTTTTCCCCACTCTCCTCTTTAAGTGAGTGAGTAGTTGTACACCAGTAAACTGTCCGTACCTAACCATACTAATTTGACACTATTGCGTAAAAGTAAGTAACACTGCAATACTTCATCATCTCTGCAACCAGTCTACTTTTATAGCTCGGTATATTATAGAAAAAAATATATCGGTAATCTCAGCATATTGATTTTCCAAAAGACATGATATTAAAGGGGAATTTTGTTGGGAATTATAGGTACTTTGTTTATAATAGAAAATTACTTTATTATGGCGAAGGAACTGGAATATTGAAAAATCTAACAAATTCAGGACAATGTCATTGAGAACCGATGATTTTTATGTTAAATAAGTAAACCATTTGATATTTTGCATGCACTAACTTTAGAACGTGTACAAGATAAATTTCTAAGATTCATAAATTTTAAACTTGGAATACCGCATGAAGAAAGAAATTATCCCAACTTATTAAATGCAGTGAAACTCTTGAAGCTGTGTGACAGAAGAAAAACAGCCGATATAGTACTGCTATACAAAATCATTCACTCAGTGATTGATGCACCTCACACTTACTCGCTAGCATTTCATTTCATATTCTCACTAGATCCACAAGACAGCTCAATCCCTTTTATACCGAAAATTGTTATACTAACTATAAAATCAACTCCTCTATAATTCGCATGCAAAGACTTGGAAACGAGTTTTGCAAGAATTTAGATATTTTTAATATAAGTATATATAGTATTCGCCAGAATATTACAACAATATTTAGAAATAGCTACTAACTTTGTGCTCTCCTTTATTAATATAAATAACGTAATACAAACCAAATATTAAGGACAATATTTTGCCTCTGGAGTTGAGTAACCCTGCATCAGCACGTGTTAAGCTTTTAATTCTGCAAAGCAACTTGCATCTCGTCCCACTAATGAGGCCATGTGTTTTCTATATCTCAATATATATCCATAAAATTCCCACAAAATTCTCAAAGATTATTAAATAATTTTAAAACGATGACTGTAATTTATTCTAATGCTTTTTGTATCTTCATGTTAGTTTAAGATAAAGTTGTATTATTTGTCAATAATTTTAAGTAATTTATAACCTGTCACATGTTCATTTGTATATAAAGACACTGTTGTGTCGTTAATTAAATAAATAAATAAATAAATAAATTTTTCTCTTGCTCTGTGGTAATAAATTTAATGATCATTCGAGATAGTTATAATTAATTTCAATTATAGGAATGCCCAATTTAAATTTAATAACTCTCAAAAACTTGTACTGCAATCTTTCAACCGCGCTTATGTGAACATCGTAGTAAAAGGACTAAACAGTGGAATTATATTCAAGCCGAATACATACCAGTTGTACACCAGCAAAATCACAAAGCACACCGTTCTACTGGATCCGATAGCACACTGAAACGTGACGATCAGAGCACACCAGCATGTTTTTTTCCTTTTTTTTGAAAGAATAGATATGACAAAAATCATAGACACACTTATACCACCCTTATACGTGGAGTAGCACAGCGTGGGGTTCGAACCTGTCACTTTCCATACGGAGGTTTAGTGCGTTACATGCAGTGGAAGTCTAGTGTGGCCGTGCACTTAAGAATTAAAATAATAAACAAACAGAAATGTAAAAGGGAATCTCCAAAATGAGCAAAAATTATTCCTAATTTTACGTTCATTGAAAATTTGTAAATAACTCATTTTCATGTACAGTTGAAATTGAACTCATTGAATAGATATGAATTTTTCCTTGCATAATATCCACAGTGAATGGACAAGTTATTTTCTATTTCCCCAGTGCCTGCGGATTCATTATGGAAAAGTGTTACATCCGTAAGTAATGCTGGAGCAAAGAAAGGTCGTGGAAGAGGAGCGGGGAGGAAAAGGTCCAAAAATTTGAACCGGGGCCAAGTGATTGGAAAAGGTAAAATCAATATGATTTGGCCGGGTCTGTCGTCTCCTGTTATCAAAGGCCAAGAATTGGTAAAGCAGCAACAACTGCCAGAGGATACAGAAAGGTAAAGTTTAATTATAGTCTAGTTTAATTTTAAACTGCTGTTTTCTGATAAAACAGTACTAAATTGTATTTTATTAATCCTTAAATCCATAATTTTTTAAATTCACTTAAAAAATATAATTATGGCGCGTATTAACTTGTAGATAAAGGGAAAAATAAGTTTTAAAATCCCAATACATTTTATATTGAATAAAAACCATATGTTGCAGAAATGCATCATCATGCATTACGGAGTAAACAAAATTTTGCGTAGATTCATCCAAAATTTGGTTTAAATACTCCTCTAGCTTTTCATTTGGCATAATGTCTCTTTTTGCCATGCTGTAATACAATAAAAATCTATTAGAACATATATGGGAAAATGCCTCACTGCGACCATTATTCAAAATGGCGTAAATGCATGATCTACACATATGAATTATCTTTTTTATTTGTTTTGATTACATATATTTCATAACATTATATGTATCATTGCAAAGCTTGCCTTATTTGAAAGCCGAAGATATATATATATATTTTTTTTTTGAAAAGTCACAAAATACTCAAAATATTTCACTTTGAAAATACCTTATTTGACAGTGGTGCGGCGTCCCCCGTTTGACTGGTATAAATGAATTTTTTGAAATAGGCAATGATATCCGACGAAAAAAATTGTTTAAAAATTAATTATCAATTTGCATCTTAGCTAAATGAATAATTCAAAATTCAATTTTAGTTCCCGCTGACATTTATAGATGTCAGAATAAACTGTTGCAGATCTGCATTTAAGGGTTAATATGATTGGGAAGTCTACTATCCATCAAACAATTGACATGGGTGATGTCTGAAATATCCAAACAGTCACTTTTCTGACTACTTCCCATGAATAGTGTAACAATACAGTGTGTCTCAAATGATACAGAAATAGTATCATATAAAAAATGTTTTGGTTGTTATCTTGCATGTTTGTTGATGAAAGCACTTGTATTGAGTACTTTCATTGCTCTATAAAAACCCTCTTAAGTAATTTGATCTAAAATGCCAACTATGAAATATATATCTCAGAATTTCTTTAAATGGCAATAAAAAAAGTGTGACAATGCATCATATTGACTACCTTATATTGAGCATCTTTAGTACAAGTAAGATTTTTTACTTATCCGTTACCAGATGCGGCAATCATGTTGACCACCTTGACTTTGTTAATGGCCACTCTGAAAAGGGGTGTGGTAGATTCCTTGTGCCAGTTTCAAGTTTTTTGTTACAATGTCTTCTCTTTATATCTGAATTTTTGCTTGAATAATAAGATACATTTTACTGAATCATGAAATCTATGACCAAATATAAGGGGTACCCAAAATCTATGTAGTTTTTTCGGAGTAAGTTTTTGAAAACTGTTATCTTCGAACTGTTGAACAGTAAACATGCGCATTAGAGTTTTTGTGTTGAGGGACTAATTGATTTTTGTTGTACAAAAAAAAAAATGCCACTTTTACCTGATCTGGGAATACTGCGAGAGACTTGTCCTTTAGAAGAACATTTGTGAAGCTCCATGTTAAAACCAATACAAGAGTTGCTACAAAATGCCTCTTTTACCTGATCTGGGAATACTACGAGAGACTTGTCCTTTAGAAGAACATTTGTGAAGCTCCATGTTAAAACCAATACAAGAGTTGCTACAAAATGCCTCTTTTACCTGATCTGGGAATACTACGAGAGACTTGTCCTTTAGAAGAACATTTGTGAAGCTCCGTGTTAAAACCAATACAAGAGTTGCTACAAAATGCCTCTTTTACCTGATCTGGGAATACTACGAGAGACTTGTCCTTTAGAAGAACATTTGTGAAGCTCCGTGTTAAAACCAATACAAGAGTTGCTACAAAATGCCTCTTTTACCTGATCTGGGAATACTGCGAGAGACTTGTCCTTTAGAAGAACATTTGTGAAGCTCCGTGTTAAAACCAATACAAGAGTTGCTACAAAATGCCTCTTTTACCTGATCTGGGAATACTGCGAGAGACTTGTCCTTTAGAAGAACATTTGTGAAGCTCCATGTTAAAACCAATACAAGAGTTGCTACAAAATGCCTCTTTTACCTGATCTGGGAATACTGCGAGAGACTTGTCCTTTAGAAGAACATTTGTGAAGCTCCATGTTAAAACCAATACAAGAGTTGCTACAAAATGCCTCTTTTACCTGATCTGGGAATACTGCGAGAGACTTGTCCTTTAGAAGAACATTTGTGAAGCTCCATGTTAAAACCAATACAAGAGTTGCTACAAGAGTTGGATCTGGATAAACTGAAAGTATTCCGATTTAAGTTATCATATTTTTCTGATTTTCAGAATGGCAAATTTGATAAAATTACGCAATCAAATGGCATCATTCAGGCGTCTTAAGCTCGCCCCCATCGAGAGGGGCTGGTCGGGGGCCAAGATGCCCGGCAGAAGTCTCGGTCCTCCAGATCCTATCGGAGAAGGTGAGAAACTTTCTATACGAAATTTCTTTGGAAGCTTACGCCTGTTCTCTCATTAACCGCTTAAACTTTCATAAAAAAATCTTAACTGTATTGTTATTTTTCAGATCACTTTGAGGGCTTCAACTCTATTATTTTGGAGTTCAAATCCCTTTTAATCATGAGAGGAGGTCTCGGCAGAACGAGGAAAATATCAGCTCTGGTCAGTGTTTTACTATATTCTTTTCATTCTTTAACACTTTCCTCGTCACATTCAAATAAGACATATCCTCGGAATAAAACTAATTATATATGTGAGCAGAAAAAAAACGGTAGATTTGGGCGCATGGTGTTAAACATAGACCTACGTAAATACAAACACAATATCGTAAATACGAAAAAAGCAACACACAACATGACCATTCATAACTGCAGGCAAATTTACAATGAATAAATAAAACGCGAACGACTGGCGAGTGTTACACGTGTTAGCTAAAATTAGAACACTGCAAGTCGAGACAAGCGAGCGTCACTCGGGGTAGCGGAAATTGGAACGCATTTGCCGCACGAGAGGATCTCGTTCAAGGGCATTAAGTGGTTAATAAGTTAATAGGAAACAAAGTCAATGGGGCACTAAAAGCTGATGTGTTGAGAAGGGTGAAAAATAATACGTTGAGGTGGTTTGGACATGTTGGATGGATGAGTGACGAAAGATTGACTAAACAAATTTATAATGCAAGTATAAATGGGAGTCGTGAAAAGTATGATTGGACTAAGTGAATGAAATTTTGAAAAAAGGAGAAGATATATGGATACGAGGCAAACGAAGTATGTGGTGATTGGAATGTTTGGAGGTCTGTGTTCTCTGCCTACTCCAACAGGGAAATGTATTAATGGTATTTATGTACTTAGCAGAAAGTTATATTTCCATATTTATTGCATCAAATAGGATCAACACTTAAATCGCTGTCAAATAGAATAGTTTCTAAATAAAATTATTTGAGAATACATGAAAATTTTTGTGCCATTTATGATTATCCTCGAAGCGAATAATTTTTATGGATATTTAAAAAATTTTATTAATGCATAGATCATTTTTAATTACTTCAATGCATAGTAAAAATCCGTTAATTCATAATTCAGGGGATCGAATTTCGCAAAAAAATCTAATTAAAAATAACACGATCACTAAAAAAACAATTTGAATTTGTCTGGAACTTCTCAATGGCTGGGAACAACGTAAAAAATAATGTATAGTAAGTCAAATAAAGTTTTGTAGACATATTTCTGTAATATGGAGACATAATAACATTTTAGATGGTAAATTAAATAAGAAAATATATACTATTTTTCATGGGCAGTCAATGCAAACCAATTTAAGAAAACACTAGACTTTGATTTTGACATGGTCACTTCTTTACACAGATACATTTTTTTATATTTGCACACGTAACATAATTATGATGATGCCATTGGTTTTTATTTGGTCGCACACTTGATTATGATATTACAATCAATGATTCACAGTCTTTGATAAATTATTGTTCGCAGTTGTGAAATTATTGAAGATATTTGTTAAAAAAACTTTTTGTCTTAGCTGTTATAGCAACTAGTGAGTTTAATTAACCACTGATAACCCAACCGAGTTGGGCAACTACAAAATTATAGACGAGGCAATAAATTGTCACTGTTGGCTCGAGAGGGTTATTAGTATTATCTATGTAAGGTATCCAATTGATCATTGCATGATTTTTACGATTTATGATTTACCACTGAACAAGTTTTATTCAGAGATAATATCTGCTTTGTCTGTGTACTGGCTAAAAGCTTTCAGGTTAACCACCATGAGCAGACTAATTGGATACTGAAAATAATGTTGCTTTTAGGTTGTCACCGGTAATGGGAATGGTTTGGCTGGTTTTGCGATTGGCAAAGGCAAAGAGGGAGCGGCTGCTTTAAGAAAGGCAAAGAATCGTGCTGGACAGAAACTCATGCACATTGACATCTTCAATAATCACAGTAGTGAGTGCCATGCTTATTATATTATGTATAGTTAAGGCATTAACATTGTGGAGGTTTAAAGACATTGTCATTTGTTTTATCAAACACTGTTTATTCCACTCTTTGTAACGGTATAACCCTACCGGTTTCAAGGTGCACACCTCATCTTCAGGGGAGCACAAACAAGACTGAAATCTGTTGAAACTGGTACCGAGATACACGCTTCTAACGGTAAACATTCGAGTTGGGGACTTTTGGTTATTTCGTATGAATAACCCAAAAAAATTCAAGTCATATAATAAAACCAGCTTTTTATATTAATTTTAATCTCCGGAAACTCTTATTTAACGGGAAAGGCAAAAATGGAATACTTAGCAACAGTGGTGTGTATAAACTTTTATGTGCTGACTGCGATAATTTCTATATAGGAAAGACAGGAAGATATTTTGAAAAGAGATTTCGTGAACACAAATCTCCTCCTCTAATTTATTCTGAAATGGCTAATCATTGTCACCGTGAAAACCATACTTTTTCTATCGATGATGCCAAATTCTTACATATCAGTAGTAACGGAAATAAATTGGACAGATTAGAGGCCCTGGAAATTTCTAAGTCAGTGAATCGGGGTGAACACCTGGCAAAGACATATATTCCAAGAATCTCGCTGTGGTTGTCCCATGCCTCCCCCGACCCCCAGTTTGAACAGAATTCAATAATGTTTGTGCTCCCCTGAAGATGAGGTGTGCACCTTGAAACCGGTAGGGTTATACCATTACAAAAAGTAGAATAAACAGTGTTTGATAAAACAAATTACAATGCCATATTTATTCATTTCTTTTGTGCTTCGAACATAATTTTTCATTTTCCATTGCTCGTTATTAGAAAAAATCTGTACTTGCCTCCCTGCAAGTCATTCCTAAACACAAACAGAAAAAATATCCTGATAAAAATCGTCATGGCGCCATCAACTTAATCTGCAAATTGTTCAGCTCCTAATTAGAAAATTTTACAAGATACCATAAAAGCACCGATATCCTCCGAAACTTGTACAATAATCTAATTAGAACCAAATTAGAATATGCATCTACGGTTTGGGCTCCTCATCAGCTCAAATATAAAAACAATATAGAACAAATACAAAAAAAAATCCTCAGATATCTATGGTACAGAATAAAAGGGCGATTACCCAAAATATGCTCACCATGCCGAACTTCTCACGGTGTGTAACTATAGAAGCCTCGAAACAAGAAGGCAAGAATCCATTGCGATATTCCTAATAAAGTTTTTCCAAGGTTGCTTTAACTGTCCCGCGATTCTAGAAGCACTAAGTTTATATGTACCCAATAAATATAGCCGTGCAAGGAATCACCCTCTGTTCTACATACCAACTTACAGGACGAATATCATGGCTAAACACTCAGTCACGCGTGGTATAGAGATATTGAACCAACTGAATGACACTGTTGATATATTCTCGGTACCGCCTAGCAGTATGAGAAGAATCCTGGCTGATATTATTCCTAACGAATAAGCTAACGCTAGAAGCAGACCCTCTTTGTGTAACAGGAGAAATCCGTGCAAAGTGGATAAAAAATAAAAAAAATAAATAAAAGCTGTTTATATGCTTATTTGTATTGTGTTCTTCTTTCGTTGTATACAGCACTACCTGGCGTGTTTATTACCATCTGGCAATTTCTTCTAATGAACGAGAAAGATGCTGACTGTGAAAATACCAGACTTACTAACTCTGATTACTGTACAGTAGTCTACTGTACGATATTCCCCCAGACTGTCCAATCATGCAGTTTAATCCTCCAGCCCTCAAACTGGAGTCTTCTAAGATTCTGAGAGATATTAGCTTTTTCCTATATTGCTCTCTGTTTCAATTGTACCTATAATTAGGGCTTCCAAATTGGTTAAAACCTAAACCAGTTAACACGTTCACTGCGTCGAACACGGCTCCCGTGTCCATACAAAATAGCCTTGAATGTTGAGTGCACTCATAAACGTCTCCCGATAAGGATTCGTCGCCGGTTTCATGTGTTTTGAAGACACGAAGGAATACACTTGTATATGATGTTTCAATAGAAAGTAGAATTTGATTTTTAACAAAGTTATGGGTTTTCAAAAATTCGTGAATTTTCTACGCAGTGAACGTGTTAATCAGTTATTTGGAGAAATTCAAAATAACCAAAAACTCTTTATTTTTAAAATGGTTACAACATTTTTTTTTGTCCAACCACATTATTTTTCTTTATTTTGATTGGACCGTAGCTTGAAATATGATACAGTAAATGTCGTAGTATTCTTAAAAATATCTAATTTTTTTATTTTTACCAATTAAATTGTGTTTGTATGTATGAAATGAACTACGGAGCGATGAAAGTGGCGCCAATAGTAGATAAAGCCACGGAAGCACGAGTACGCTGGGATGGGTACGTGTAATGGTGGAATGAAGAGTCTACGCTAAAGCATGGGATGATGGGTCTACACTACGGTATGAAGGGTCTATGCTTGGGTATCCCTCTGCGCCTATTGGGGTGTTCCCAGCCACATATTGCGAACTCCCTAATAGATACAGAGGGAGATCCAAGAGGACATGATGAGACTCGGATTATCACCAAGTCACTGTTGAGGTAGAGAGAGATGGGGAAAGAAGGCCCAAGCAGTTGATCCCAAATGGATGGGATAAGGCAAGGCATGGGAAAAGAAGAAATTCTGTTTATATCTATGGCTTCTTATTTTTTTTTTGAAATTGTGATTTGATAGATAGATATAATAAAATTATTTCAATAATGGAATAAGTGGTTTTATAGTCTGTTTTAACCATATTGCACCAAAATAATATGCCCAATTTATATATTGATACTGTAATGCAGACTGTAATGCCCAATTTATATATGATACTGTAATGCCCAATTTATATATGAGACTGTAATGCTCAATTTATATATAATGAGACTGTAATGCTGAGTATGGAGGAGTAGCTCATTGGCAGAGTAGATAGAGTTGTGGGCTAGTGTACTATGTGTATAAGTGAAGTGCTCAAGTTGCGAGAGTGCCAAGTAGCTATTCCTATTATCATAACACAAGTGAGTTTACAATGGGATTAGTAATTTAAAAAGACCAATGATAGCACACATATTTCATAAATTAGTTAAGTGTTTGTCTTAAAAAAATATAAATGTATGTTTATTTTTGAATAACTGGTTAAAACTGTTTTTTTTAATGTAAAAATAACGGGAAACCAGTTAGTGGAATTAGACAGTTAATTGGAAGCCCTGATTGTAATGTTGGGTGTCCCCTCCCACTTTCAAGATAATTCTATTAATCCTCTTATGAGGGTTAATTGGAAGCCCTAATTGTAATTTTGGGTGTCCCCTCCCACCTTCATGAATTAGAGGGTTAATTGGAAGCCCTAATTGTAATGTTGGGTGTCCCCTCCCACCTTCAAGAATTAAAGGGTTAATTGGAAGCCCTAATTGTAATGTTGGGTGTCCTCTCCCACCTTCAAGAACTGGACACCGAATATTATATATGAGCTAAGAAGAAATTAAAAAGCCAGGTTGGGGGATTCATTTTTGTCACTTTCAGGAATCAAACCCAAAACCTCACAAATGGAAGATAAGTTTTTTTCTTTGCTGTGCTTTTGTTTCACAAATTCAAATGATCAATTATATTGCAGTTTATCATGACTTCGTAACTCAGTTTGGGAAAACCAGGATCTACGTGTACAAAAGAGCCGAAGGCTACGGACTCCAGTGCCATCGAGCCATCAAAGCCATATGCCAGGTGATGGGCATCAAGGATATGCACGCCAAAGTGGAGGGCTCGATGAACCTCCAGAACATTGTCAGAGCCTTTTTCATTGGCCTTTTGCAACAGGTGACTATCATTCCCTATCGACTGATATAAAGCCCGTTAATTCCAAATTCAGGGGACCGAATTTCACAAAAAAAAAAAAAAACAATTACAAATTACACGATCACTGGAAAAACATTTGGAATTTTCGCAGCACTTCTCAACTCTGGGAGCATCGCGGCCATTTATCTTTTGTCGACATATTTCCGCAATATTGAGACATAATAAATTATGTAATAAAAATATATATATTTTTTTCTATGGGCAGACAAGGCTTACGAATTGAAAATTAAACATTATAATTGTCTCTTGAATCTTCGAAAAGACTTAAGTTTCACTTTGTGGAGCCATGTTTTATGTAAAAAGAGATAAAATTAATAAATAAAACACTTATTTTATATTTTTGTGTTCACCACTGGCTTATTTTGAGTTTATTACCGGTTTCGAAGACCTCCGTCTCTTTTGTCAGGTGAAGATAAAGTTTATCTTCACCTGACGATGAAGACGGAGGTCTTCGAAACCGATAGTAAACTCAAAATAAACCTGTGGTGAACACAAAAATATAAAATAAGCATTTTATTTATTTATTTTTACTATAATTGTCACTTATTTGATTTTAATATTTCAAAAGGGGTAAAACAAGAATGAATGATGTCACCCTGATTGTTCTGATAGATTAATGTGTGAAGGAACGATAGAGGACAATGGGTGGCATACAAATGTATGTGGATTAGTGTTTGCTGATGATATGGTAGTGTTTACGGAGAGTAAAGATGAATTGCATAGTTTGATAAGTTAGTTGTATGAGAGATACTAAGAAAAATATCTGAGAATGATTGTTGCGAAATCCAGTCTACTCCTCTCTGCCTCCCCCGACAGGGAGACCGCATGATGGTAAGTATGATAGTCAAAAAATGTTTCCAGAAGTGCGAGGTATGGGCTATGTGATATATATAGATAAATATAGGTTGACTAGATCAAGCAGGTAAAATTTAAAATAATTGAAAATTGTGTATGAATATAGAGGAAGACAGAGGTAGTGTGAATAAATGATTGTAGAGACCTGTGTTCACTGCCTACACGGGAATGGGCACAGCGCGATGATGACTAATAATTTTGGTAGGTTATTTATTGACCAGTGTGACCATATTGTGAATGCTTATGTGGTCGGCAGGAGTATCACTAAAATATAGAATTAAGAGCTCACGCATTTGTGGTAGCCTGGGAGTCACTGACATAAACAGTAAGCTGGAAGAGCGACAGCTGAGATGGTACGGGCACATAAGACGGAGACCACCATACCATACAGTAAATTAGACAATGTTTGTGGATTTTCCACGACAGTCGTCCAGAGGAACATTTAAGAACTCCTGGATACTCAATGCTCCAAAATCCTGCAGAGAAATAGCCTAGATGAAAGCGACACCCAGAACCGAAGAACATACAGCCTGAGAACGAGAAGAGCCGACACCAACAGCCTACCTAGGTTGGGACAGTGCCAGGAAGTGACCATATTGTGGCATTGATTTTATGTTTTATCAAAATCTGCTAAGATGATAGCCCATAATGGTATTTTGGTGACAACTTTGATATATGGGAGTGAGGTGTGGACGTGGTAAAAGACCGAGTGGAGCGGAACAAATGTTGTAGAAGTGCGGTGACAATGGATGACAGAATACGGAATGAACTGATTAGGGATGAATGTGAACTTAAGGTTGATGAATAAGATGAAAAAGAGTGCGCTGAAATGGTTTGTGTATATGGAACGAATTAATGAAGAAAGACTTACAAAACAAATAAACAGTGCAAATATGAGTGGAAGGCGCTAAGGATAGTATTGATGGATTCAGTGAATGGTATTCTGAATGTAGAAAGTCAGATAAATCGTAGGTGTATGTTTGTAGAAGAGATTAGGATGTGTGTCGAGATAGGAAAGTCAGGCATCCTGTCCTCTCTGCCTACCCGGCTAACGAATTTACGTGATGGTATGTATGTATATTTGTTTTATATTTTGGTTTAGAAGCCTCGATGTGACAAATTTTCTCTCTTTTTCATTTTAGAAATCACATCAACAATTAGCGGATGAAAAGAAACTGCACCTCGTGGAGTTCCGTAAGGAAAATGAATACTTCCCCAAAGTTGTCGCATCCCCCGATGTTGTGAGGAAGGCAAACGAAATAAAAAAGAACGAAGTATTAGACTTTACGCAGTACGTCAATAACAACAAAGTTGTTCTGCAGTTGAAGAAGTATCCGCCGTTCTACACCAAACTGCCACATTGGAACATCTATCTCAAGAAGTTTGAGAAGCGAAGAAATCACGAGAAGATACGAATGGATATGTACACGGAATACGGGGAACTCAAGAGTTTTCTCAATGATAAATATCCGGATACTAATCCTCCAGAACCGGATAATAATTAAATTCTATTCTTTTAGTACATATATTTATAATTTCTGTTATCAAAATAAAAAAGTTAACTAATTCATGTAAATTTGATTATAAGATTATATTCTTTCATTTATCCCGATCACTATTTTATAACATTTTAGTTAATCCTTCCCTTACGGTGATAAAAATAATACGCGTGCTCCGGTGTTGGGTAATGAGTACGCAATAAAAAATTTGCGATTTAAAATCGGAAAAATAAGAACATTCATAGATAATCCCCTTAATTAATTATAATTGAAGTTAAAAATTATAATAATTGAGATTTATTTGCTGAAAACATTAAAAAACCATCTGGCAACGCTCACGGAACGGGCGTACGTCAAACCTATTTGCAAGCCTAGAAGCTACTAGTGGCGCGGAACGTCAGTCGCATACCCCGGCGCTTACGCCTTTGCTTGCGACATTGAGACAATTCAGTCTAGTATGCAAGAGTGAGATGCGAATATAGTGTCGCGCTTCCCGCATACTATTCACCTATCGTCAAGACGAGGCACTCGCAGCGTTTAAATGCGAATTTGTTTTCGATCTTTACAAAACACCTCGATGTAGTCGATAAATTCTGATTATTATTAATATTATTTTTTAAATCAATGCGTAAATATATTATGGACGAATACCTAAAATCTTAACCTTGTATTTATAATATTTATAGAGATATTGATGGTTATTAGAAGCAACGTGTAGAAGATACCCAACACAGGGAAGGAAAGGTTAAGAAAAAAATCCCTCCAAGAGGACTCCCATCACCGTGTATATACGAGGGTCATCTAGAAAGTTAAAGTTACAAGGGCTCCTGAGGCCGGGGAAAATTTTTTGTTTCGAAGCTGGCGCACCTGGCGTGTAGGGGGGGGGATCCTAACGGTCAGTTTGTTCGGTCAAAATTAAAGTTTTATGAGGGCTGGTGATTTCCAATATGTCAGGATGGTCGGCTCCTGTTAAGTTTTTATGTTAGTTTTGATCTAGAGATTGTAAAATATGCTTTATAAACCTGGTAAGCAACGTATTGAGTACAGTTGCTTTTGTAAAGCAAAAAAGACCTGTCACTTTAATTAATGTTTAACGTGTGGAATTTTTTGACATTAAGTGTTAAATCACTCTGTTTAAACATGTTAGGATTATTTACATTTAATTTATATGTACATTTCAAAGAATATGTCAACTGTTACAGATATATTATATGTAATATAAAGATAACAGTTTTCAATGGAGATCTTGACAAAAATATAAAGATAACAGTTTTCAATGGAGATCTTGACAAAAATATAAAGATAACAGTTTTCAATGGAGATCTTTACAAAAATACTTTTTGTACGGAAATGAAAGGTTTAAAATAATTCTTTACATTAAGATCTGAAAAAATATTTCACTCATAAAACAATACTTTGTATCTCACACAGCCATCATTTTACAAGACACAAAAAAACATTGAATCTATGATTGAATATACTAGAATGTATGATTGAAACATTGAATCTATGATTGAATATACTAGAATGTATGATTGAAACATTGAATCTATGATTGAATATACTAGAATGTATGATTGAAACATTGAATCTATGATTGAATATATTGGGTGTGAAAATAAGTCACCGCCGTTTGACAAAAGTTGGCGCCACCAGTAAGTTATGGTTAAAATTGTCAGATGTAAAATGTCATTATCGTAAGGTTGGACAACTGTCAACAACATGACCTTGAAATATTAGTGAATTTTTATCAGTATAACATATTTTTTTGTGTTCGAAAATGTCAAGTTTTGAGCCGAATAAGCGTCATTTGCGGGAACTTTTGATTTACTTCTTCAATTTGAAGAAATCTGCAGCTGAGGCGCATCGATTGCTTGTAGAAGCATATGGTGAGGCTGCCTTATTATAGCATATGGTGAGGCTGCCTTAGGCTGACTTATAGCAAGATTCGTGCCAAACGCAAGAAGAACTTGCACTTACATTAGGAGTGACTCAACAAGCAATTTCACATAGGTTGAAATCATTGGGAATGATTCAAAAACAAGGAAATTGGGTTCCATATGAATTGACACCGAGAAACGTTGAACGCCGATTTTCCACATGTGAAATGCTGCTTGCCAGGCATAAACGAAAGGGTTTTCTGCACCGTATAGTCACTGGTGATGAAAAATGGATCCACTATGATAATCCAAAAAGGAAGAAATCATGGGGAACCCCTGGCCATGCTTCAACATCTACAGCTAAGCCAAATATTCATGGAAAAAAACTCTTGTTGTGTATTTGGTGGGATCAGCTTGGTGTCGTGTATTATGAGTTGCTCAAACCGAACGAAACCATTGCTGGGGCTGTCTACCGAGCACAATTGATGAGATTGAGTCGAGCACTCGAGGAAAAGCGCGCCCACTGCTACTCCAGACACGACAAAATTATTCTCCTGCATGATAATGCTCGTCCACATCTACCGTTTTTTTTCTGCTCACATATATAATTGGTTTTATTCCGAGGATATGTCTTATTTGAATGTGACGAGGAAAGTGTTGAATAATGATAAGAATATAGTAAAACACTGACCAGAGCTGAAATTTTCCTTGTTCTGCCGAGACCTCCTCTCATGATTAAAAGGGATTTGAACTCCAAAATAATAGAGTTGAAGCCCTCAAAGTGATCTGAAAAATAACAATACAGTTAAGATTTTTTTATGAAAGTTTAAGCGGTTAATGAGAGAACAGGCGTAAGCTTCCAAAGAAATTTCGTATAGAAAGTTTCTCACCTTCTCCGATAGGATCTGGAGGACCGAGACTTCTGCCGGGCATCTTGGCCCCCGACCAGCCCCTCTCGATGGGGGCGAGCTTAAGACGCCTGAATGATGCCATTTGATTGCGTAATTTTATCAAATTTGCCATTCTGAAAATCAGAAAAATATGATAACTTAAATCGGAATACTTTCAGTTTATCCAGATCCAACTCTTGTAGCAACTCTTGTATTGGTTTTAACATGGAGCTTCACAAATGTTCTTCTAAAGGACAAGTCTCTCGCAGTATTCCCAGATCAGGTAAAAGAGGCATTTTGTAGCAACTCTTGTATTGGTTTTAACATGGAGCTTCACAAATGTTCTTCTAAAGGACAAGTCTCTCGCAGTATTCCCAGATCAGGTAAAAGAGGCATTTTGTAGCAACTCTTGTATTGGTTTTAACATGGAGCTTCACAAATGTTCTTCTAAAGGACAAGTCTCTCGCAGTATTCCCAGATCAGGTAAAAGAGGCATTTTGTAGCAACTCTTGTATTGGTTTTAACACGGAGCTTCACAAATGTTCTTCTAAAGGACAAGTCTCTCGCAGTATTCCCAGATCAGGTAAAAGAGGCATTTTGTAGCAACTCTTGTATTGGTTTTAACACGGAGCTTCACAAATGTTCTTCTAAAGGACAAGTCTCTCGTAGTATTCCCAGATCAGGTAAAAGAGGCATTTTGTAGCAACTCTTGTATTGGTTTTAACACGGAGCTTCACAAATGTTCTTCTAAAGGACAAGTCTCTCGTAGTATTCCCAGATCAGGTAAAAGAGGCATTTTGTAGCAACTCTTGTATTGGTTTTAACATGGAGCTTCACAAATGTTCTTCTAAAGGACAAGTCTCTCGTAGTATTCCCAGATCAGGTAAAAGAGGCATTTTGTAGCAACTCTTGTATTGGTTTTAACATGGAGCTTCACAAATGTTCTTCTAAAGGACAAGTCTCTCGCAGTATTCCCAGATCAGGTAAAAGTAGCATTTTTTTTTTTGTACAACAAAAATCAATTAGTCCCTCAACACAAAAACTCTAATGCGCATGTTTACTGTTCAACAGTTCGAAGATAACAGTTTTCAAAAACTTACTCCGAAAAAACTACATAGATTTTGGGTACCCCTTATATTTGGTCATAGATTTCATGATTCAGTAAAATGTATCTTATTATTCAAGCAAAAATTCAGATATAAAGAGAAGACATTGTAACAAAAAACTTGAAACTGGCACAAGGAATCTACCACACCCCTTTTCAGAGTGGCCATTAACAAAGTCAAGGTGGTCAACATGATTGCCGCATCTGGTAACGGATAAGTAAAAAATCTTACTTGTACTAAAGATGCTCAATATAAGGTAGTCAATATGATGCATTGTCACACTTTTTTTATTGCCATTTAAAGAAATTCTGAGATATATATTTCATAGTTGGCATTTTAGATCAAATTACTTAAGAGGGTTTTTATAGAGCAATGAAAGTACTCAATACAAGTGCTTTCATCAACAAACATGCAAGATAACAACCAAAACATTTTTTATATGATACTATTTCTGTATCATTTGAGACACACTGTATTGTTACACTATTCATGGGAAGTAGTCAGAAAAGTGACTGTTTGGATATTTCAGACATCACCTATGTCAATTGTTTGATGGATAGTGGACCTCCCAATCATATTAACCCTTAAATGCAGATCTGCAACAGTTTATTCTTACATCTATAAATGTCAGCGGGAACTAAAATTGAATTTTGAATTATTCATTTAGCTAAGATGCAAATTGATAATCAATTTTTAAACAATTTTTTTCGTCGGATATCATTGCCTATTTCAAAAAATTCATTTATACCAGTCAAACGGGGAACGCCGCACCACTGTCAAATAAGGTATTTTCAAAGTGAAATATTTTGAGTATTTTGTGACTTTTCAAAAAAAAAAATATATATATATATATCTTTCAAATAAGGCAAGCTTCACAATGATACATATAATGTTATGAAACATTTATAATCAAAACAAATAAAAAAGATAATTCATATGTGTAGATCATGCATTTACGCCATTTTGAATAATGGTCGCAGTGAGGCATTTTCCCATATATGTTCTAATAGATTTTTATTGTATTACAGCATGGCAAAAAGAGACATTATGCCAAATGAAAAGCTAGAGGAGTATTTAAACCAAATTTTGGATGAATCTACGCAAAATTTTGTTTACTCCGTAATGCATGATGATGCATTTCTGCAACATATGGTTTTTATTCAATCTATTGGGTGTACAAATAAGTCACCGCCGTTTGACAAAAGTTGGCGCCACCAGTAAGTTATGGTTAAAATTGTCAGATGTAAAATGTCATTATCGTAAGGTTGGACATCTGTCAACAACATGACCTTGAAATATTAGTGAATTTTTATCAGTATAACATATTTTTTTGTGTTCGAAAATGTCAAGTTTTGAGCCGAATAAGCGTCATTTGCGGGAACTTTTGATTTACTTCTTCAATTTGAAGAAATCTGCAGCTGAGGCGCATCGATTGCTTGTAGAAGCATATGGTGAGGCTGCCTTAAGTGAGAGAAGTTGTCGTGAGTGGTTTCAAAAGTTTAAGAACGGTGAATTTGACATCGAAGACAAAGAACGTAGCGGAAGGCCGAAAGTGTACGAAGACGCGGAATTGGAAGTATTATTGGATCAAGATTCGTGCCAAACGCAAGAAGAACTTGCACTTACATTAGGAGTGACTCAACAAGCAATTTCACATGGGTTGAAATCATTGGGAATGATTCAAAAACAAAGAAATTGGGATTCATATGAACTGACACGGAGAAACTTTGAATGCCAATTTTCCACATGTGAAATGCTGCTTGCCAGGCATAAACGAAAGGGTTTTCTGCACCATATAGTCACTGGTGATGAAAAATGCATCCATTATGATAATCCAAAAAGGAAGAAATCATGGGGATCCCCTGGTCATGCTTCAACATCTACGGCTAAGCCAAATATTCATGGAAAAAAACTCTTGTTGTGTATTTGGTGGGATCAGCTTGGTGTCGTGTATTATGAGTTGCTCAAACCGAATGAAACCATTGCTGGGGCTGTCTACCGAACATAATTGATGAGATTGAGTCGAGCACTCGAGGAAAAGCGCGCCCACTACTACGCCAGACACGACAAAATTATTCTCCTGCATGATAATGCTAGTCCACATGTTGCGGCACCGGTCAAAACCTATTTGGAAACACTCAATTGAGAAGTTTTACCCCACCCGCTGTATTCACCAGACATTGCTCCTTCTGATTACCACTTGTTTTGATCGATGACGCATGGCCTGTCTGAGCAGCACTTCACATCATATGAAGATACCAAAAATTGAGTCGATTCGTGGATAGCCTCAAAAGATGATGATGATGACTGACGCGGTATTCGTATGCTGACAGAAAGATGGGGAAAAGTAGTGGCAAGCGATGGGTACTACTTCGAATAAAACATGAGGTTCCGTTCTTTCACAATAAATGCCCATTTTTTTATAAAAAACGGCGGAAACTTATTTGTACACCTAATACTAGAATGTATGATTGAAACATTGAATCTATGATTGAATATACTAGAATGTATGATTGAAACATTGAATCTATGATTGAATATACTAGAATGTATGATTGAAACATTGAATCTAGGATTGAAACATTGAATGTATGGTTGAATAATCAGATACATATATGATTGAATATTGCTATGTGAAAAAAATATTTTTTAACTACCTATTTGCCGTAATCTTTTGTGTTTTAAGATTGTGGATTTTCTAGTTATGAAGTTGAATATTCAATCCACATTTCCTAGTTATGATGAAGTTGAATATTCAATCCACATTATCTAATTATGAATTTGAATATTTAATCCACATTTTCTAGTTATGAATTTGAATATTCAATCCACATTTTCTAGTTATGAATTTGAATATTCAATCCACATTTTCTAGTTATGAATTTGAATATTCAATCCACATTTTCTAGTTATGAATTTGAATATTCAATTCACATTTTCTAGTTATGAATTTGAATATTCAATCCACATTTTCTAGTTATGAATTTGAATATTCAATCCACATTTTCTAGTTATGAATTTGAATATTCAATCCACATTTTCTAGTTATGAATTTGAATATTCAATCCACATTTTCTAGTTATGAATTTGAATATTCAATCCACATTTTCTAGTTGTGAATTTGAATATTCAATCCACATTTTCTAGTTATGAATTTGAATATTCAATCCACATTTTCTAGTTATGAATTTGAATATTCAATCCACATTTTCTAGTTATGAATTTGAATATTCAATCCACATTTTCTAGTTATGAATTTGAATATTCAATCCACATTTTCTAGTTATGAATTTGAATATTCAATCCACATTTTCTAGTTGTGAATTTGAATATTCAATCCACATTTTCTAGTTATGAATTTGAATATTCAATCCACATTTTCTAGTTATGAATTTGAATATTCAATCCACATTTTCTAGTTATGAATTTGAATATACAATCCACATTTTTTAGTTATGAAGTTGAATATTCAATCCACATTTTCTAGTTATGATGAAGTTGAATATTCAATTCACATTTTTTAGTTATGAAGTTGAATATTCAATCCACATTTTCTAGTTATGAATTTGAATATTCAATCCACATTTTCTAGTTATGAAGTTGAATATTCAATCCACATTTTCTAGTTATGAATTTGAATATTCAATCCACATTTTCTAGTTGTGAATTTGAATATTCAATCCACATTTTCTAGTTATGAATTTGAATATTCAATCCACATTTTCTAGTTATGAATTTGAATATTCAATCCACATTTTCTAGTTATGAATTTGAATATTCAATCCACATTTTCTAGTTATGAATTTGAATATTCAATCCACATTTTCTAGTTATGAATTTGAATATTCAATCCACATTTTCTAGTTATGAATTTGAATATTCAATCCACATTTTCTAGTTATGAATTTGAATATTCAATCCACATTTTCTAGTTGTGAATTTGAATATTCAATCCACATTTTCTAGTTATGAATTTGAATATTCAATCCACATTTTCTAGTTATGAATTTGAATATTCAATCCACATTTTCTAGTTATGAATTTGAATATACAATCCACATTTTTTAGTTATGAAGTTGAATATTCAATCCACATTTTCTAGTTATGATGAAGTTGAATATTCAATTCACATTTTTTAGTTATGAAGTTGAATATTCAATCCACATTTTCTAGTTATGAATTTGAATATTCAATCCACATTTTCTAGTTATGAAGTTGAATATTCAATCCACATTTTCTAGTTATGAATTTGAATATTCAATCCACATTTTCTAGTTGTGAATTTGAATATTCAATCCACATTTTCTAGTTATGAATTTGAATATTCAATCCACATTTTCTAGTTATGAATTTGAATATTCAATCCACATTTTCTAGTTATGAATTTGAATATTCAATCCACATTTTCTAGTTATGAATTTGAATATTCAATCCACATTTTCTAGTTATGAATTTGAATATTCAATCCACATTTTCTAGTTATGAATTTGAATATTCAATCCACATTTTCTAGTTGTGAATTTGAATATTCAATCCACATTTTCTAGTTATGAATTTGAATATTCAATCCACATTTTCTAGTTATGAATTTGAATATTCAATCCACATTTTCTAGTTATGAATTTGAATATACAATCCACATTTTTTAGTTATGAAGTTGAATATTCAATCCACATTTTCTAGTTATGATGAAGTTGAATATTCAATTCACATTTTTTAGTTATGAAGTTGAATATTCAATCCACATTTTCTAGTTATGAATTTGAATATTCAATCCACATTTTCTAGTTATGAATTTGAATATTCAATCCACATTTTCTAGTTATGAATTTGAATATACAATCCACATTTTTTAGTTATGAAGTTGAATATTCAATCCACATTTTCTAGTTATGAATTTGAATATTCAATCCACATTTTCTAGTTATGAAGTTGAATATTCAATTCACTTTGTTTTTTGTGGGATACGATATTGTTTTATCATGTGTTATTTGTTTATAATAACAATGCAGGGAATAATCACCAATATGGAAAAATAAAACAAAGGAACGTAAATCTTAGATTTTATTTAAAAAAAATCTAAATACATAATTTTAATATTATTCTATACAATGTTAATTCCCCAATACCAATATTATTGCCGTAGTCCAATACTTGCAGTTTCGTTGTGCTTTTTTAACTAATTTTACGCTGTAATATAATTTTTTTATTTTATTTTGCTATTTAATTTAAAACAAGAAATTACCTTGTTTATTTAAATATACAATGGAAAGCGCTAAAAATATACAATGGACATGCAATAAGAAAATATTGAATTCATTTATATATTTAAAAAAAATTAATACACAATTTAAACACACTATATAAAAAAAGCAGACAATATACAAATATAACTTTAAATAATTCATTATCTCATTTCACAACACTAGAAAAGATTGGTTCACTTTTCCCAACACTAGAAAAGATTGGTTCACATTTCCCAACACTAGAAAAGATTGGTTCACATTTCCCAACACTAGAAAAGATTGGTTCGCATTTCCCGACACTAGAAAAGATCGGTTCACATATTTTTTACAATATTTACACTGAATTGAATCTTGCAAATGTGGTCATAAATAAAGTAAACTAGTTGATTTGTCAAAGGTTTCAGCTTTAACTTTGTAAAAAACTCAATATTAGAATATTTAACAATAACTTACTTTGTTATTCCAATAATGACTAAATTAGCGGAATAAGAAAGTGATATTCTTTATTTATAGATAAAGCATTTAAAGACATTGTAATTTTAGTAAAACACTGTTTTTTCCACTTAATATAATGGTATAGCAAAATTTATAAACTGGTAGGGTTTTACCATTATATTAAATAAAAATGTGTTTTTTGTAAAGATAGATATGACCAAAATCATAGGTATCGTTATTATACCCTCGAACACTAGGCGGAAAAGTGACTGCGCGTCGTTCGAGAGGAGAAACACAGCGCGGGATTTGAACCGACGACCTTCCGGACGGAAGTCCAGTGTGTTACCGTGCGGCCATCCACCTTATTATATTATTCTATAAAAAAAATCATGAAAGAAATACTAATTCTTTGAGTATCACCATATTTATTACATCTTTTCTTTATAAGTATAATATAATTGGGTATAAAAAACTAAGGAATTTAAAATAACTAAACTTTTACTGAATAAAATTATATAGTAAACCACAAAACAAGTATTTGTCTGTAGAAGCTTTATTGTATTGATATTGGGGCGATATTACATAAAATATACAATAATAAACAAAAATAATAATATCACACACAAACTGTTTAAAATTAAAATAAAACATCCTAAAATTGTTCAATCACACACTCACAAAATAGAGTGGGGTGAATAATTATTTATCTTCTAAAAATATAATAACAATACAAAGTTTTACAGGTTTTTATTGAAGGATTTTCAAAATACAACGGACAAGAGACAAGAGATGTCACATGATAAGATGTCAAGAGAGGTGCTATAAATCTCTTAAGTAGTTTTCTTTTAAATTGCGGGCAATCTTCGAATTTACGAAAATTCCGTTTAAGTATTACGAGTTTCTCTAATACGCCACTTTTGAATATTTTTATTAGAATGTATTGTTTGTACCAGAGAAGTATGTACTTGCCATCCAGGACATGTACGATAACGTGACAACGCAAGTGAGGTGCACTTCGGGAACTTCACCAGAATTTCCTGTAAAGGTGGGGGTACATCAAGGATCGGTACTCAGTCCGCTACTGTTCATCTTAGTCATGGACTATTTAACTAACCAGGAAATGAACAGTCTCCTAAGGATCCTACTATTTGCAGACGATATCGTATTAATAAGTGAAAAACACGAAGACCTGCAAAATAGTCTGGAAAGGTGGAGAAGAATCTTGGAGGACAATGGATTGAGACTGAGCAGAAAGAAAACAGAGTATCTGTACCTACCATTCGAGAACACAAATGCTGTCACTCCCGTAATGCAAATGGATGGAGAAACATTACCAAATTGTGACTCCTTTAAGTATCTTGGGTCACTCATCCATAGCGATGGAGGATGTGCAGCAGATGTAACACATAGAATTAGTGTGGGATGGATGAAGTTTAGATCAATGACGGGAGTTCTATGTGATCCAAAAATGCCAGTAAAGTTAAAAGGAAAAGTATACCAAACAATTGTCAGACCCGCACTCCTCTATGGCTCCGAATGCTGGACGATGTATACCTCTTACTCTAGGCAACTAGAAACTGCTGAAATGCGCATGCTAAGATGGTCAGCAGGTGTGTCCCTAAGAGACAAAATAAGAAGCTCACACATTCGTGGAAGCCTGGGTGTTACAGACATCAACAGCAAGATGGAGGAGAGGCGATTGAGATGGTATGGGCACGTTGGACGCAGAGCACCCGATCACATTGTGAACCAGGCAATCTCCATGGATCTTCCTCGAATAACAACCAGAGGAAGACCAAGGAATTCATGGGTGGTGCAAAGAGATAACCTGATGCAGAGGCACGGCCTGGGGGACGTAGTTCGGGACAGAAGAGCATACAACCTGAGGACGAGGAGAGCTGACCCCAACAGTCTTCGCAGACAATGAGTTGGGATGGAGCCAGGGAGAGAGAATGTATTGTTTGTGTAAAAGAACATACTTTTTCAGACGCCCATAGTCAGGATATACCTAACAATTGCTACTTATGCTAGAATAATCCAGTAATTGTCTATTTAAATTCTGATATGTATCTCACTCCCACTCACATGAAGTATGGGCCCATAAAAAGTGAGACAGAGATAGCGTATTAAGTATCATCTAGTTTAAGTATGTTAATGAAACGTTAAATCTAGCCGAGATCTCAACCGATAGTGGTTTGCAAAGTGTCCGTTAGATGTCACTTCCTATCATCACATCAGCACATTGATGGTCCGATTCAAAAACCGCTAACGAGCAAACATAATGGGGTGCCTTAAGATTCATATATATGGAGGTTATAAAAATATTAAAAAAATTAAGAGTGACTTTAATGGCATCGTAGATGCATTTGCTAAAAAGAAAACGAGACATACACTAGTGGTTTGTTGTGAAATATACATAATTCGAAACGGAAAAGATATATTATGCAGTTTGCGGAGGAGGGTGGGGGAAGGATGTAAATTGCCTAGGAGTGCCGTTTATACAAATGCGGCACTTTTTCTAACATTAAGACATCATCGGTAGGATTTAAAAAAATAAAAATGATTAAAACAGTAAGATCTGTTACAAAATACGAAAACAAAAACTGGCGGGAAATTGACACCACTAATTGAAAACTCACCGATGAATATTAAAAACTCGAGAAAAAATTCACATAAATCTAGAACACAGCTATAGTATGTGCGTTCTAGTTTTGCGTATGTAAAATACAAAATTAAGGAAAGAAAATGTGAGTAAATACAAACAATTAAAAATATCTTTTACATACATATAATCAATTTTATCACTTTTATTTTCTGGCACATAATATGCAGTCTAATGACAATGTATAATTTTTACTGCTCTGGTTACATATTCCACAATCCTGTTATTGCGATTCCAGATAATGGAGTCTTCTGTATATAGAAATTAAAACAGACAAAAATAAACTAAGAATTAGTAGCACTAAAGATTTTTACTTGTAAACGTCCAAACAGTAAAGACAAAAAAATCAAAGAAAATGTTTATTTTGATAAATATTTTAATAAAGTAATTTGCTAAGTTATATTTTTTTATTGCATGCATTGGAATCATGGACCCTCAAAGTTGGTAGTATGAACCGACTGGAAGCATTCGAAATGTGGATGCACCGAATCATCTCGTGCGGCTTTTAATAAAATGAGAAGCGTATTCTGTGATGATAATCTAAACTTGAAACTTCGACAACGGTTAGTCAAATGCTACGTTTGGTCGGTGTTACTGCATGGAGTGGAATCATGGACCCTCAAAGTTGGTAGTATGAACCTACTGGAAGCATTCGAAATGTGGATGCACAGAAGAATGCTACAGATACCCTGGACGGATATGGTCAGCAACACGAGGGTTCTTCAAAGAGCCAAAGTTGATAGAGAGTTGCTGACTAATACTAAAATCCGAAAGGTGTCCTATTTGGGTCATGTACTTTGAGGAGCAAAGTACAAATTACTGCACCTGATCATACAAGGCAAAATAGAAGGTCGAAGAGGTGTTGGCAGGAGGTAAATCTCCTGGCTCCGCAATATACGTGATTGGACTGGTACGAGTATTGGGGATCTTTTTCGGGCTGCCGGGGACAAAGATGCCTACTCTCAGGTGATATTCATCGTTGGGGGGACCTGACATGACACTGGGAAGAAGATATTTTTTATCAGTATATATTTCTTTATAATATTGAATACTATTCTGAAAATGTATCTGGACCACATTATGCTAACGCACGTACACAGGTTAAAATACCACACGTACCGCTATATGATAACGAGCACAATGCCAGTGCGTAATGTCATTAAAAAAATAATATCTTTAAATGAAAGCAAGTATCATGCGAGATAATACTGTACGAAGGCGGTACAATAAGTACCCGTGTTTGACAACAGATGGCATTGCTAAGGTAAGTTGCTGTTACCATCGTGTGCTGCCATCTGTTAAACGACGCCAAAAACAAATTTAACACTGATTCATAGGTTAGTTTGTATTTGACAGCCATTGCAGTAAGCAGCGGAACGTAGTTTTCGCTAATATGGAGAAAGTTCAGTATCGTTCAGTGATTCGCTTTATGCTTTGGGATGGGAAAACGAATGAGGAGATAAAAGCGAAATTGGATACTGTTTATGGTGACCTTTCGCCATCAATGACAACAGTTAGATATTGGTTTAACGAATTTAAACGTGGTCGAATATCCGTTTTTGATGAGGATCGTCCAGGACGCCCGGCAGACGTGGTTACCGAGGGAATCGAACGTCATTGTTGAGACGGAGGCGTATTTTGCAGAGCTTGACAGTTTCTATTTTTTGGAGGGGTTAAAAAAATGGCAGGGACGTTGGG